>JAJPUD010016953.1:20876-32612 GCA_023553655.1 Myrmecobius fasciatus
CTATTTAGTCCAACATTTAATAGTTCTATGCAAATAGTATTCAAAGCATAAAGTCACAAATAAAATACATTTTACTAACTTAATTTTAATATAATTAAAATCTATAAATAACAGAAGTGAAATTTCTTTTATAATTCTGTTTCTTCATGTTAGAATATTTATTTGTTAATGACTATTGTATTCATAATGAGGAAATTAAATTCTTAAAAATAGATAAGAAAGTGATGACACATATACATATATATATATATAATATTTCCAAAATTAGCTAGATAGTGAGCTCTTTAAAGGTACCAGCCTAGGTGGCTAGGCTTTAACTGATGCCTGAGCAGAATCATGGCTAAATGGACTCAACTGTGAAGATTTTTCTTTTATTTTAGCTGTATATAAGAAGCCTGGAGTAATACATCTGTGAACAAAGTAGACAAGTCTAGTAACTAGGAAGAATCTGAAACAAAAGAGAGTTCAAAGAAAAAAAAAAGAAGTTCATAAGTTTGATGATGAGGAATAGCAAAGAGGGAGCCAGTTTTGAGCTGTGAGAATTTGATATTAGCTGACTGGGATGAGTTCTTACTAGAAAAGGGCACAACATTAATTTATTATACTCAAAGGTTTCTGGGGCACATGCAAGTTTTAAGCCTCATGATATGTTGCAGTCCTATTCTCCCAGTTTATCTGCATCCTCCTCAGCTAGAAAAATGCTTGGTTCAACCATTGGAATTAATGGCTTTAGAAGAATTGACCTCCTGGAGGAAGTCACTAAAAGCCCTTTCTATTGGAGTTCTTCCTCTTCCTGTTTATGCCTTTGTTAATAATATCCACTGAATTATAAAATGGCAGCTTCTAGAAGGGCAGCTAGAAGGGCAATGATAGAATGCCAGGCCTCGAGTCAGTAAAACTCATCTTCCTGGCTTCAAGGCTGGCCCCAGACAATTATCAGCTCTGTGACCCTAGATAAGTCCCTTAACCCTGTTTGTCTCAGCTCCTCTTCTCTTAAATGAGCTGGAGAAGGAAATGGTAATCCACTTCAGTATTTCTGCCAAGAAAACCCCAAATGAGGTCATGAAGAGTAGGACAAGATTGGAAACGATTAAACAGCAAAATCTCTGAAAGTTATTTCTCATTTAATTTTTAACATCTCAATGCCTGCCCACTGCAGTGTTTTGTATGACCCACTTACTGTTTATGTGATTTAGACAATTCACTTAGCTTAACTGAGTTGCAGTTTTCTCATCTGCAGAATGGATACAATAGTTTTCCTACATATCTAATAACGATTTTTATGAAGATGAGGTTAGATGATGAGAGAGAGTGATTTATAAATTTAATTAAACAAAAATTTATTATATATCTTCTCTGAGCCAAGAACTGCACTAGACACTGTTCTTATACAAAGACAAAAGTAAATCAATCCTCCCATATGAATTTTACAATAAAAACTAGTTTTTTAGGAATATAATGAAACTGATGCTTCATTAATATCATAATTATAACTTAATATGTGTATTTACCAGAATCTCAAATGTATCTGTAGGAACATGTGTTGGGGTAAAATATTTTTAATATTCATATCTGCTTTCCCTTCCAGGAGAATAGTATAAGCAGTGTGGAATAATAAAGAGCCAAAGCAAATGGCTTAAAACTCAGAGTTTTTGGTTAAATCAATAAAAACCTTGAGAAAAACTATCTTCCTAGATGAAAGGAGAAATGGATTACTGATTGACATACTGATTGACAGACAGCTTCCTACGAACTTGGTTTACTTAGGCATTCTACTACTGATATAAAAAGAAGGGATAGGATATCTCATAAGAAATCAGAAATTATAGTCTATTTTTATCATAATATCGAGGTATTAATGTTAGAATGCACAGGTAAAGGTCAATTCAATCTATTACTCCACTTTGGGGTAAAGGCAGGTCATTCTCATTTTATGAGTATTTCATGATGAAAAGTTAGCATGGACCAAATCAATACTACATAAAAGTTCATTATTTGAAATAACAATATTGGTGATCAAATTATGCTTTGGGTGAATATATGGATAGATTTTTACAAAATGTTTCTTTTCTAGATAAGTCCTTAAATTTTGAGGCAGCTTAGCCCAAGTCAGTCTCTGAAGGAAAGGCAAATTTTATTATATGACATTTTAATTATGTTCTCTTCCAAAGTTTCATTAGTTTCTATAACCTTCTCCAGGTATCTCAGTCTCCTACACATTTTAGAAGGAATATTTCAGAAGGAATGTTGAGAAAGATTAAAACTCAGAAGGATGTGTGGATATTTTTTTGTCTTCAAAGGCACACATCAGAGAAAGATCCCCTTTGTCCTCCCACATCAGTCTAAGAGTGCCTAATGATGAAGAGACTAAGAAAGGCTATTTTGATTTATGTTTAGACAGAACTGATTATTTCAAAGAATTATAGCATCATATAGTTAAAGTTGGAAGGGAATTAAGATGCCATCCATGACAACTTCTTAAATTTATATATAGCAAGAAGCAAAGTGTCACCCAAGGTCACAGAGATGGATATTAGCAAAGTTAAGATTCAAAGTCAGATCTTCTGATTCCAAATGCAGTATTCTTTCCATAGTTTGAAAGTAGACACAGGGGAAAGTGATGGAAAAAAATGTTGGAAAATATAGTGTGACATCAAGAAAAGAAATCATTTTAAAAATTGTAGCTTATTCAGAAACCTCATACTTTTGTCTAATTGAATATGTTAAGAAGAAATCCATAAAGATTTTGATAGTCTAAGTATCAAATATCATGCAAAATAAATTCAATTGTGTCTTAATTAGGAGAAAATCATAGTCACTTATAAGATAGTTATTGTGAAGGTATTTGTGTGCATTCAAATTGCTGACCACATAAATATAAATCTCACTAAATCAAAGATTTAGTTAACATCAATACTGGAAGAAAGGGGGTAAAAAATGATGATTTGAAGACACTGTACCCAATTACCATAGTTTCAGTCCCATCTATTTAAAATAGCTGTTGACTCTTAAAAAATGGAAATGGCTAAAAAGTAACTTCCTCTACTCTGATGATCCCCCTTTCTTAGATCCATACATCATACAATAACCACCACAATGAGGAAGACAAGAATACAGAGACTTGATATGCTTGATAAGCTTGCCAATAGTAATATGAAGCAACCTAGGATAACATTAACGTAGAGCATTAGTTAATTAGCCAAAAAACTTTATAGATCCAAAAGGTAGGGAATTATAATTATATCTTTAAGAATTTAAATAAAGGAGAAAATAAGTATACAGAAAATTTGATGTGAGATCTAACCAAGTCAGTTCATACTAAGATAATTTATAGATGAAACTGAAAGACAAAAAATAGAAGTGAAAGAGAAAAGACCAGAATTTCAATAGGCATCTATTCTCATCATCAATAACAATGTGACAGCTACTTTTAAAATAATAAAATCTTAGTTCCTAATATGTTATAAAGAAATGGAAGAGAAAATGACATCCAAGAAAATGGAATCAAATAAAAGTGTTTGGATTTCATCAAATACATACTAAGGAGGACAATTTATTAAAGACACTCTAAAATCAAGTAGAGGAACAATCTGCAGAATAAGAAAAATCATGGAATCTGTTAATATTTTTAGAAGTTTGGGAAAATATCAATAATTTCCATCATGTCTACTTTTTCATCTCTAAAAACTTGATGAAAATAAGAGGGATTTATTGGATTTTCTCTACAGGTACCCAAAGTTCCAGTTAAATAATTTGTTGAGACCTGTAAAGAATAAAAGATTATTGTTTTTATTGTTTGCTGAATACACACATCTACAATAACCTACCTAATACTCTTGTCCCCTCCCCACACACCCAAGAGAAATAGAGCAAGAAAAAAAGCTCAATAAATTTTCATCTACATGTTTCCTTTATGTATTGCATACTTAGATCATTTAAAAACAATTATTTTAATGCAATCTCAAAGATCTGGTGCTCAATGATAATTTAATTAACAGTATTTAGCTCGGCATCAAGCAGAGAGACATATTCACTAATGTTTGCTTTTTTGTTTATTTTCTGAAAAACAAAGGGACATGTCATTTGGAAAGTACAAAACAAATAGAAATTTTCTAGGTGCTCCCTTTTGGGAAAAATATTAAATTCATCAAATATTTCAGGGCTGTGTTGGTGAGACATATGGGTATTCAAAGAAGACTAAGCATACAAACAATAGCAAATGGATAAAAAATGCTTATTACCCAGACTATATAGGCATTTGAATGGTCATCA
The DNA here is from genome assembly GCA_023553655.1 of Myrmecobius fasciatus. Taxonomy (NCBI): domain Eukaryota; kingdom Metazoa; phylum Chordata; class Mammalia; order Dasyuromorphia; family Myrmecobiidae; genus Myrmecobius; species Myrmecobius fasciatus. Next base: position 25,149 of record JAJPUD010016953.1, read on the forward strand.
TATTGAAACAGTCCATAAGGAAATTTTTTTTAATTGCTAGAACAGTATTGAAAGAGGAGATCAAATTGGATTATATTTAGGAAGCTGGGGCAATAATCATGATCTGTTACACTAAAGGATATAATTGTTAACACTAATATTATTCCAGCAAAGCTATATGCTTGCAAGTCATGAAGGATCATGATTTACAACACATCAATAAAGTGTAGTATATTACCATCGATAATTTGATGACAGAGGCAAAGAACAGATAATCAAAGAGATAAATGACAAAATAGAGGCTAGTCATATTGCAAAAATAAGGCTAAGGTATAACAACAAATGAACAGCCTGAGTATTCACAAAATATTATAGAAGTAAGAGAAAGATCTCTAATACTTTGTGTAAATAATTCATGGAAGGGGTTATATAAGAATTTGGGCAAAAATTGCATGGTACAGTATGCCCCAGTGAATAAAGTACCTATTTTCACAATATCACTGTTCTCTCATGAATTCTAATCATGATGCTTTTGCCAGCACTCCTTGAATTCTCTAATCACTGTGGTATTCTATTCTTCATTACCTGAATCTTGTTTCTTAAAGATATCTCACACTTCATAATCTAAATGATATGTCCTAAATTCCAAACTGCCTTTTGTGATGTGAATATGTCATTATTAAATCAAAGACAGAAGTTTGAAAGACTTGAGCAATTTAGAGCAGAGAAGACCAGGTAGGGAATGGGAATAAAAACATGATACTTATTTAAAATAATTTAAAGGGTTATCTCATGGAATACTAATAACTCACATTCCCAGAAAATATTTTCATCCCTTCAATCTAGAGGGCTGGGCAGTCAAGTGATACAGTGGATAGAGTGCTAGGTCTGAGGTCAAGAAGAGCTGAGATCAAATCTAGCTGTGTAAGCAATCATTTAATCTTGTTTGCATCTGTTTCCTCATTTGTAAAATGAGCTGAAGGATATGGCAAACCACTCTGGTATCTATGAGAAGAAAATCCCAAATGAGATCATGAAGAGTTAGGCCAAAGTAAAGTGAAGGGAACAACCATAACAGCAGTCTAATGGGACAGGCAGTGGAAGAGAAATTAGACTGATTTTTCTTGGTCTCAGAATACAGAACTAGTATCAAATGATAAAAATATCAGAGATATTTTCCAATTAATGTAAAGAACCCAAATGGTCCCTTAATGAAGGCAATGATTCGTAATGATTGGTAATGACTTCTTGTCCCTCTTCCTATAAGAAAATCATTCTAGTATTTTGAAATACCCCAAACAGAAATATAATGCTTCAAAAGGCAGTGAGTATCCCAGCACTGGAAAAGCTCAAACTAGATAATTTGATGACTACCAGTTAAGAATCTTTAGAGAAGATTTCTGATCTGTTTGAGGGAAGTCCTATAATCTCCTTTGGTAAGTACAACTATTCAGAATTGAGATAAGAATTGATATTTGAGATTCGTGAGGAAAAAATCCATGGAAAAATCTTTGGGGCTTTAGTATTTTGATTGGATCAGTCACTGTCAATAACTAAATAAACATTGAGTTATTTCTCTTCCATAATGGGATGTCTTATGAATAAAATTTCAAGAATAAATGATATGAGTTTGAAAAGTCTTTGTTGGTATATTTACCATTTAAAATTCCAATAGGCTACATCTATCATCAGTATTTTAAAGAAAATATATTAATTGGCATGGATACTTGTTTGACCAATGAAAAATATAGCCCTGTTATTGTTTAGGGGTGGGGGAAGAGGTCTGTTTTATCACCTCAAAACAAAATTTCTCATCTACTTGGAAATCTGAGAATGAACCTTATTGACCTTAGCTAAACTAGTTATTGGATGACAAACAAATATTCAATTTCCAGGACAGTGATTTCCAATCTCTGCCAAAGCTCTGCCAAAGTTGGCATTCCTCTGGCATGGCCTTAGGAACAAAGATATCCATGCCAGAATGAATTATTTAGTAGGGACTTAAGTAGAAGAGTTTTTAACACAATTATATTAAAGCCCATTAGGCTTTTGTAACCTTCCTCTGCTACACTTCCACTAATGGACTTTAGGATTTGATAGATAACATTGCTCTTCCCCGTCCACTGAAAGCTCTTCCTTTTCTCTAGGACCATCCTTCTCTTTCTTAACCTCTATACCCTAGCTTTTGTGGGTATTTACCTCCTTGTGAAGGGATTTGGTTTCTATCTTTTACATCTTTGTATCCACAGGGCCTAATACAGTGCTTCTCACATGGTGAAAAAAAAATGAATAAATGGCAAAAAAGCTGAATGGTATGAATTTGGGAGGCAGAGGATCTGGCTGCAAATACCAGCTTTGCCACATACTACCTGTGATACTTTAAGTAAATCACTAATCTCTCTGAACTTTAACATCCTTCATTTGTAAATCAGGAGTTTAGACAAAATGATTTCTAGCTAAGGTTCCTTCCATCCCTACAATATATCTACCTATTTAACACTGCTTCTTATATGGCTTCTCAATTCTGGGATTTAGAGTAAGGGATATCTGAGTTTGAATTTTGCCTTAGATAGTTATTAGCCATGTGAACCTAGTCAAGTTACACACTCTGTGTCTTGGTTTTGCCATCTGAAAAACCAGGATAAAAATAAAAATAGACCTTACCTTATAGGGTTGATGTTGAAGATTAAATGAGTTAATATATGTAAAGTGCTGAGGAAACCTTAAAGAGCTATATGGATGCTAGTTATCATCATCATCATCATCATCATCATCATCATCATCATCATCATTGGTGATAGTTGTAGTTTTGTCACTGTTGTTTTGTTTTTCCCTCAATAAACAATCAAAATGTTCTGTGTAATATTTCCCATGTCATCCCTTCCCCTTCCCTCCTCTCTAAGAGAGGGAGGTAGTTCTGTACCTAATTTTATCAGCGTTGGAAAACTTCAGAGGAAATTCATTCTACTAACGCAGATCAGCCCTGCTCTGTTATTTATTCTTATGAATATTTAGCAGTCTGAGAAGTTTTGTATTTTCCAGTTCATATAGGTAGTAGGTATCAGAGGAGGAACTTAAATATGTCTTCTTGACTTTGATTCAAATTCTATTTCCATTATACCATGCAACTGTTCTCTTTATAATTCCCTCAAACAAGGAAGCAAACAGTGTATTCAGTATTTAAATCTCTAAGCCCAGAAAACCAAACCAGTTTATTTGAGCATAAGAAAGGTAGAACCAGAATTTCCCATCAAAGAATAAGTATAGCTTTGAGATGTGCTTCTCCCTTCATGGAGATTTCTGACTAACATGCCTGAACTCCCTAATTCTCATAAAACTAAGGCGAAAAACTACGCAAAAAGAATTGGCAATAGTTTTCTAATTGTTATTAAAGCCCTTCTACACCTACTGAACACACTTGCTTCTGACAGTTACTTTCAATCCATGATAGAATATAGTTGCATGATATTAATATTTATTATTTACATACTGCTTTTAAATTATTTTCTAATAGATTCATATGCATTTGGCTCACCCTAGCTAGCTAGATGGTAGATCCTCTTAAAAGTGTCAATGTTTTTCTCTTCTTTTGTATTTTATTATTGATCTTTTCTCACCATACTGTGGGACTTTGTTTTCTTTCATTTCTGAGTACCTACTCACTTCTTATTGAAAAATTATAGTGAAAAATCCAAATGTCAAAAGAAAAAATCATTTGAGAGCTAACATGTTCTTAAGGTGCAGAAATGACTGTGATATACTGCAAAGAGCCTTAGCTTCACAGTCAAAAAATGAATTATATTTTAGGTTTCAATGTTGTTTATTTTCAGGCATTTCAAATTATCTCAGTTTTAAGGAGAAGTCTCAGCTTCCTAATTTCTAAAATAGGAATGATTCATAAAAGAGGGAATATACACTTATATGTGCAAAAATGTATAATGTGCAAAAAGAGCAGTAACTCTTTTTTATTATTTTTTGTGGTGACAAGGAATTAAAAATTGAATGGATGTTTATCATTTGGGGAATGACTGAATAAGTTATGTATGAATGTAATGGAATATTATTGCTCTATAAGAAATGATGAGCAGGCTGATTTTAGAAAAATCTAGAAAAATTCACATGAACTGATGCTAAGTGAAGTGAGCAGAACCAGTAGAACATTGTACACAGAAATAGCAAAAGCATGCAATGATCAACTATGATAGACTTAGTTCTTATCAGCTTAAAGTGATCCAAAATAATTCCAATAGACTTGGGATGGAAAATATTGGAAATTATATGCAAAATATGCCCTATTTTTATCTAGAGAAATAGCTATAGAGGCTGATTTTGAATCAAAAGCATACTATTTTCTCCTTTTCTTTTGCTTGCTCTTTTTTCTTGTTCTTTTTTCTTTTGTCCTGATTTTTCTTTCTCAATCTAATATGGAAATATCTTTAAAATGATTGTACTTTAACCTATATCAGATTGCTTGCTATCTTGGGTAGGAGAAGGAAAATGTAGAAAGGAAAGAAATTGAAACTCCAAATCTTACAAAAATAAATGTATTTTTATCTTTACATGTAATTGGAAAAATAAAATAATGTTGAGAAAAAGTAAGATACAATGGGCAAGATTCTAGTGCTACTTTGTATCTCAGAGGGTTGTCATAAGGATTAGAAGATATAATGCTGTCAAAACACTTTAGATCACATAACCAGGGATACAGACTTTTATTGTGGTCAGAGATATGTTGTGGGACCTGGAGACATGGACTTCTGGGAATTGTAGTTCTGAATTATAGTGTGAATTTCATCTCTATGTCATTCCCATTCATGGATAAAGAACAGTCCTACATCCAGTGTCTTATGAATCCTACTTCCAGGGTTTCATGATCCTTTTGTTGTTGTTGTTGTTGGGGATGGGGGCAAGGTGTGTTCTCTTTGTGGGAACTTAAATTTCTATAAGTCCATATTGCCAAGTCCCATCAAGGGGAAGTCTGAATGTCCAGTTAGAATTCTGTTTTAGATACAACCATCATGATCTGGTACTTTTTAAAATCATCTACACCACTACAAGCCCCGTTACCTGTTAAATACTTTTTAGTGATGTTATGCAATTTTTGTTGAGAGTACTCTTTTTTACTATTATTCTTAATTCCTCCAAGAAATACTATTCTTTCATTACAGTCAATTTCTTTCCAAAACAGTGAAATGTAAAATAATACTCAGTATACTGCTGGATGTTTTATATTCTTCCTACAAAAACTTAAACAGCTCCTCAGTTTTTATGAACATATCTGCCTCAGGATCTCTAATTGCAAAATACATTCTTGAAGAAGTTTCAATTCATTTAAAATGCTATTCTCATTTTAAAAAATAAAAAAATGCTACACATTTTAAACAAAATACTTCTAAATAAGTAAATGCTTAATTTTGAAAATTTGAATTTGAAATTTGAAAATTTGAAAGCACTGTAAGCAAAAGACTCTTTGAATTGATCTGCTACACAAAAAGGAGGCCTTGATCTATGAACCCTAGATGTACAAAAATGCAGTGTCTTTGCTACAGAACTGATTTTGTAGAATTTGACATTGCTGAATTTGACCTTTTCTGACAAAGATTTCTTTATCTGTGATTAAATTTTACTTTAAGATAATTATTTATCATTCTGACAATGAAGTCATTTAAGTTTCTGTGATGCCAATTTATCAGATAATGACTCCTAAATTAGTTCACTTAATGAAATATCAGCAATAACACATAGCATTATGAAGACTAAGAGTAGACACTATACATGGGATTATGGAATCATAGTATGGGAAGAAAGTGAAATAGTGTTCTTGTCACCTTTCATTTAGATAGTATCTTACTCATTGTGGACCTAGAGAATAATCTCTCTTTTTTAAAGACATCAGAATAGAAATTCCCACAATTTCCTTAGTTAATCTGCTCTACTCTACAGCACATGTACCAGGAAGTTCTTCGTAGTTCCATAACCTTTGAACTGATGCAATCTGAAATTGTTTCTACAGGTTCTATAATCAAAGCTACCAAAATCCCAGAAAAATTGACCTCCAAGGACTTCAACAGTGTCAAATCATTCCTTATCACCTTTAGGAATAAACATAAAATCCTCTTTCTGTTGTTTAAAGCCCCTTGTAATAAGTATCCTCCAACCTCATCAATCTTTTTACACTTTATTCTCTGTTATGTACTCTTTTATACAATGACTAATGTTGTTGAAATGCTCTCCCTCCTCATTTCTTACTATTGGTTTTCTTGGCTTTATATAAGTCCCAACTAAAATCTTATTTTCTTTCCAACCTTTCTTATTTCTAAGCCTTCTCTCTGTAGATTGTTTCTTATTTATTCTGTAATGACTTGTTAATAAATATTTATTTACCTGTCTCTTCCATTTTATTGAGAACTTCTTGAGGGCAAAAGATATATTTTACCTCTTTTTCTTTTAATCCCTAGCACTTAGTTCAATGAATGGAATGCTATAAGTACCTAATAAATATTTATTAACTGTGTGACAAATAATTCAGCATCAGAAATTGATGATTTTATCAGTGTAAAGGACTAAGAAAAAATTGATTTTGATTCAACTTTTGTAATTGATTCTATTCTGTATCACTTCCAACATTCTGTAAAATTATCTGTCATATTTCTTTGTCTTTGAATTAAGGTCAGAAGTTCAGCTTTCCTTTCTGAGCTAAGTTATCCCCCAAATCACCTTAATTCAAGGAAATATATTATCACTATGTATTTTACTGCCCATGTTCAAGTAAGGGAGACCTGCTATTTCACTAACAAGCCTTATAAGATATTGATGATTCCAGGAAGTCTATCTTTGCAATACTGTCTGTCTTTGAAGAAAGTTTAGAGTCATAGTTTTGTCACTATGACTCTAACCATGCAGGTAGATACCACCAATAAACTTTTCCATAACATAGAAGAGGTTGCTATTAGTCATGCAACAAATTTCCATCCAATATTTTCATTTTCCATCTTCTATGATAATTGAGACTTTGTAACTAATCATATGGTTTTTATGCTTCCTGTTCTTTATTCTCTTATAATTTCCACAACTATAGGAAGGCTAATAAGCCCTACTTCATGGTCTTTTGATTGATTGAGGAGTTAAAAGATTCCTTTTATTGGCAATTGTTGATGTTACCAATTAATTAAATATGCGTGGGGCTTTTGCCTCAGTTTACTTTTATTTCAATTGCAACAGACATTAAAAAAGAGGAATTAACATCTACTTTGCTTCACTGTACCTTAAAGACCAAGGGACTTTTCCATCTGACTTGCATCTTAAGACATCACTATATCTTGTCTTCTGCATTAGAATGAAAACTTCTTGAAAACTGCATTTCTGACCCCAGCGATTTGCACAAAGTGAGCATTTGAAAAATGCTTTACATTCACTCATTAATTAATTCATTCCTACCAAATTATCACTCTTTGCAGATGATATGATGGTCTACTTAGAGAACCC
>JAJPUD010016954.1:0-14280 GCA_023553655.1 Myrmecobius fasciatus
CCCCCCCCCAAATGGTGACCAGATCCAGGATCTCAGGAGTGACCAATATGGCAAATCTGTTTTGCTCTTAAAGGTGACTGAACAGGCTGACTTTGAGCAGCCAGTCCCGGGGCTCTTGCCCTCCCCACAGCCTTATGGAGTGGGACCAAGCGGGGGATGCCACTTAAGCAGATTTTCTTTTGATGCTTTTTGAGTGTTTTATAGATTTTAGCTGCCTTAGATTGGTTTGAGGCCAGGTCTTGAAATGAAAGGGGCATCTACTGCACTATGCATGTGTGTAAGGGCTGTGATAGACTAAAAGAATGACAGAGACAGAGACAGAAACAGAGACCAAGCGTTTCATGAGTTAGCCAGTTTCCTGGTACACTTGAACCGCTGCTCACCTCTGTTTCTGTCCTTGGCCCTTTAGCCAATGTCCCCACAGGTGTAAAGGTGTATACACAGCACAAAGTCCAAAAAAAGCTGACCAAAAGGCCACCAGGCTTGCTAGGTGAAAGCACATCCCCAAAATGCCATTCTGTGCCACCATGTCTTCGTCTCCTGTTAGGGGAGTCAGCAGACTCAGGGCGCCTTTTCTCTTAGTCCATTACTCAGTATGGGGCTGTTCCACCAACCTCAGCCCACAACCTCATGTTTATTTGGCCTACAACAAGAAAACAAAAATTAGAAACTTATTTAAAGGGACTATATACACAACCCCTTCTCTAGGGCTTTGCCTACTTTGTCCCCACGCTCTTTGCTATGTCTTTTCAACGTAACTTCAAAATTCTCTCCCCTTCTGACTTTTATTTCTCTATTTATCTTCTGACCACCTAATCTAGTCACTTGCTTCCATCTCTGGCTTTCATGCCTTTTAGTCCTCTGAGCTCTCCATCTGGGACTCAGCAAGACCCAAGTGATCATCCTCATTAGAGAGGCCCTGGTCCTATGTCTCTGTCTTCTAGATTAGTGGCTCCCATTTGGGTACAGAAGAGCAGATCTGTCTCAAGCCATCTGTAAGCAGGGAGATTGAGGCCACACACCTCAGCAAAGGGTGTCAGTCTCTGACCCCTAGACCTATCCTATCTACCGACTACAGACTTTCTGTCCAGCACTGTGACTGGAGCCTTAGTAACTTGTGACAATGACATGTCCTTATTCTCCATGACTCAACCGAAATCCCAGTTTTGCCTTCTAGATGCTTCATTGAGCCAACCAATTCCACTCCCATTTGGGACATATCCCGAGTTCTAGCCCTTCATCCCCCTCCTCATTTTGATTTCCTGACTCAGTCAGAGAGCACAAACCCAGGCCTGTCAGTGCCCAAGGCGCAGCCCGTTTTGCCAGGGAGAGAGGGCTGGGTTATTGGGAATGGCCCCACTATTGGCCCTAGGGATGCCTTCTGTGGCAACGAGATGGGAGTCGATCTATGATGAAAGGGAGTCGAGCAGTGGCAAGAGGCACTGCTTACTTGAAAGACTGGAGCTATTGGTGCTGCCATCTCTGCTGTCCATTTACATGTACACACAGCAAGGAAGCTATATACCACCTACAACTGGACTTGGCTCTCTTTCACCCCAAGTTACAAACCTCTAAGTGTGAGACAATCTGAAAATAGCGTCTGCTTCTCCTGGCCCCTCTGCTCAGCCACAACCTTGTCTGTCTGTAGGGGACACCAATGGTAGCCGGACCTGTTCCTGGTTGGATGCTAGGAGACCAAAAGCCCATTGGTACAAGTCACCAGTGCTTCAATCAAATATCTTCCTCATGTTTTTTCTCAGTCCCATCCTTCCAAAGACCAATCACTCTTTATGCTGTGGGCAGCTGGGGGTTTCTACACTGGCTTCTCAAGCCAGATTAAGTCCTGGCCTTAAATCCTGAACTAGGCTTCCACTGAGCACATGCAGGGTGAGGATCAGCCACACCCTTTTCAACAGACAGCTAGTGCACCAGAAGAGACTTCTGCAAAAAAGTGACAGAGATTTCTGTCGGTTTGGGAGAATACATGTGTGGTCCCTAGTTCAAGAAGTGCTGATTACAGACACACGATCTCAGGTACACTCATTTTCACAGTCATTCTAGCAGACATCCACAGATAGCAGACTTGTAGAGGTACATGGACTGAAGGGTGCGGTCCCAGATCGATCACATCATTCCAAAGTGGATGCACACACTCCTTCTCACATGCCAGAACTGGAGTGGTACTCCAGCACAGACACACACACACACACAGAAACACAGATACATACACACACACACACACACACACACACACACACACACCCACCCCTTTCTTACTTAAAAGATCCAGGTATATGACAGACTGTGTTTGATCATCTGATATACTTCTCTGTCTTTGAGTGAGACAAACACACACACACACACAATCTCTCTCTCTCTCTCTGTCTCTCTCTCTCTCTCTCTGTCTCTCTCTGTCTCTCTCTGTCTCTCTCAAATACATACTTACAACCACACATTCTCTCACAGACTCACACTCACACTCAGGCATGCTCTCTCTCTCTCTCACACACATACTTTCACACATGTACACACTCATACATACACACATAGACTTTTTCTTACACACTCTCACACATACTTTCTCACACACATAAAGGTGCATGGTAGACAGACACATTTTCTCTCTATCATACATATACATATACACAAAGATAAAGGTGCATGGCAGATATAGACACATGCACTATCACACACAAATGTACTTGGTGAATAGACAGTCTCTCACATACATAGACACTGACTTGAGGACGTAGGCACACAAGTACTGTCAGTCACCTTGACTCTAGTGATAAACACACACACACACACACACACACAGACACACATGGAAGAAGAATAGGGGTGAATTCAGACCCACTCAGTGAGAAGGTTAAGTAGATCTTTACATATAGCTGCACATGTAAGAAAGGGAACCAAACTTGGAGGGTGTGGGGGGGAGATCTAGAGGCTAAAGCAGGGGTAGAGGGGAGGGTTGTTGCTTAGATAGCTGAGGAAGTATACAGCATGGTAAGGGGAAGCCTCCTTGAGTGCTGAACAGGTAGGAAGATGGGAATAAGTGGTTTGGGGCCAAGAAGCCTGGGGAGCCAGGAGGGTTGATAAGGCCCCCCAATGCCATGTTGCCATTTTGAATAGCATATTCAGTTTTGCCCTTGAAGTCAAGAAGTTCAGTTTTAGACTAGCTTGAATGGAAAATCTCACCAAATGCTCTTAGGTGGAGCTTTGTTTATGGATCCTGTCATTTTGTGATAATTGTGGCTGATCAAGGTCAAGATTCCCACCGCCGTCATTGGTCTGAATGCCCAGACGTTACTTGTATACTTGGTTTTTTGAACCCCTAGCATTTCTATCCTATCATCCTTAGATTCCTCCTGACTGAGCTCACCCCCACCCTCCAGAGCTCACCTCTACCTCTGATACCAGCTCACCCCACTCAAGGAGTCCTAGGGGCCAAGTCAAAGGTGTCCTGCAGGTCCTGCTGCTGTTGCTGCTTGATGGGGACAGCAGAGATGATGGAATCAGTTCTAGGCTGGGAGTCACAAAGTTTAACTTGGGTTCTGCTGTTGGCTCTGCCTCCAACTTCCTGTGTGACTTTGGTTTTCCTGTCTGGCCTCAAAATGTTGTGATCTTTAAAATGTATATTATGATCAAAAAGTTGATTAAATACAATCAAGCATGTAAAAAACACTTCCACAAGTAGAAAGCACGATACACAGTGGGGAAGGGATTACTCTCTCCTCTTAAGGGTTTGGTCCCTGCCTCAGGGGAAGAGGCCCACGCAGGGTTTATTACCTCTGCTTAAAAATAGAAATAAGGGGGCCACCGAGAAGAGCACAAAGATGATCCACCCCCAAAGAGTGCTGGAATACAAAAAGAAACCCCTATATATAATGCACTCAACTTGAGAACGGGGTGGAAGGAGCACCTTGTAATGCCTTATGCCGAGATGACCATTTGGCCGGGGGGGGGGGGGGGGAGGAAGGCCTTGGTTCTAATCTCAGCTCCTATAGGGCAGCAGTTTCCTACTGCCCTTAGGATGCCCCTTTGCAAAAGCCCCGATCCATTATGCGGGGAAGGAGCTGGCATTTTAAAAATCGTCTCTTCTGGTGTGGCAGAGGGACCAGAGGGAGTAAAATATTGATAGAAGAAGAGGAGAGAGGGAAAAGCAAAATGCAGAGGCCATCTCAAAGTACGAGCGGTCACCACCTGGCTTATGGCCTTTGCCAGGCAGGGCTTAGAACATAAGCTAATGGTTACTCTCAAAAAGGTGCTTGCTTAAGGAATTCTGCTTTAAAATATCAGTACTTCGGGAAAGTTTTCTTAGGAGGAGTCAACTAGAATTTGACAGGTGAAAGCCACATTAGATACTATATATTGAGCAGAGATGTCCACCTCTGAGTTACTTTTTTTTTTCCGAATTGCATTTGGGATGTTCATTAAGACACCTTTTTAGTTTTGCCAGGGCACTGGGAAACAGAATGTGTGGTAATGCTTGAAAAGGGGAAAGTGACAAAGATATAAATGATAAAATCTCCAGAAACCCTGAGAAAACAGAGAAGGAATAGAGAAGAATGAAAAAAAGACAAAGATAGAAACCGAGAAAAGTGGAAGGGAAAGTTGTTAGAATCTTTCACTTTTTTTCCAAGTCATTATTCATGAAGTCTATTTTGGGGTGTGGGAGGTGGACTCTCCGATGCTGGGGATAAGAAAACTGGCTGATTAACTATCCCACAGCAGGCAGGAAGAGAACACAAAGCTAGCCTCATCTCAAAGAAATAGATGAGCTTTTGTCTGCTTGTATTCCCCTTGTTCCTCTCATTTTGGTTCCTACTAGGTTGAGTGAGGATCAGCTAGATGGCTGTCGTAGCTTCCCTCTTAACTCAAAGTTCTGCCAAACTTGCTGCCTGCAGAGGAGGCCCACGCCATTCTGGGAGCTGACTGGGGCAGGCTAGGGGCCCCTGTCTACTCTCATTGTGACTTGGGTTGTGGGGCAGTAGGAGGAGGGGACAACACCGTTGGTCACTCCTGTAAATTTCAACATCAGACCTCTTTCCAGCCTTACAACTACCCCTCCCTTCTCCAAACTCAAGTCTGCTCCTTACAACTTTAGGTCAAATCTAGTTAATTCTTACGCCAGTGGATGTTGTTCCCACTTCCTGACTGTTTAGGAGACAGATGCTCACCAATTTCTCTGCCGAAAAATCAGAGAGTCCACTCAGAAACTAGATGGAGAAAAGATGGAAGAAGTGAAAAATCAATTTTTCTTAACCTGAATGTTCTGAAAAGTCAGAGCTTCCCTTGTCCTGATCCTCAGAGTTGATCTTTAACAAAAAATGCCTACTACATGGAAAGTACCACAGCAGGGATCAACTCGGTGAAGACCAGTAAGAGAAGCCTAGAACCAAACTAATGAACCAAAGAAAAAAGTAAAGTGAAAAAGACCACAGCGCCCGGGTCCTACTGCCTAATTATCTTTCCCGAGAGGTCATAGAACTTAATTGACATAGTATAGCCAGTAAAAGAGGTTGAAGAAGGCAAAAGTGACAGGAAAGACAAGCCGAGACCACTTATCAACCACACTGACATCATTCAGGGTGGGCATTCTGAGCTTCAGCTTGGGGGAACGGCGGCGGAGGCGGCCACCACGGTGGCGGCACCCAGAGCTGCGGCGGCGGCGGCGACCCCCAAGAGGGCTGATGGCTGGCTCCATTGGCTGATTAAGGGCAGACCGAGAAGTCACCCCCCTGCGCAGCTGGAGCCCAGAGACATCGATGGGTGCTCCAGAAAAGCCAGTTTCGGATTCCTCCATCTCATTGGTAATTTCCAGAACACTCAAGGCAATGTTGCCATGGGCATCCACCTGGGAGGGGGACAAAAGCAGCAACAAGGTTGTTATCCTCAGAGAGGAAACATGAGCAGGGAGATTGAGTGACTTCATTGGTCACCTGACCAATGAGTGATAGTGCAGAAGTTCAGATTAGGAGTTGTCCCAATAAATTCTGGGAAAAGACCTGGAGCAGTGGCTCCTTACATTTGATGGTCTTTGGGGAGGACACAGAGGCCCGAGTCTCTTTCGGCTGGTTTAGAGCTTCCCTGGACCCAATCCAGAGGTGCCATCATCCCCAGATGATTTCTAGAGCTTGAGTAGACCCTGCAGTCCTGACTCCAAAGGAAATCATGGAGTTACTTCTCATCCCCCAGGCTAGGGCACCCTGTGAGGCTCAGTCTGGGGAAGCTCTAGAACCCTGGGAGGTGTGGAAGAAGGTGACCAACCTGAGGTCCTCTGCGCCCTTTGCCTCGCTTTCCCTGAAGCTGGGAGCATTTGCCGGCCTGGGCCTGTCTGCTCTGCTCACTGGGACCACGTCCAAAGAAGATGTAATTAACAAAGGCATATTCGAGAAGAGCCAGGAACACAAAGACAAAGCATCCCATGAGATAGATGTCGATTGCCTTGACGTATGGGATCTTGGGAAGGGTCTCCCTCAGGTGAGTGTTGATGGTGGTCATGGTGAGCACTGTAGTTACACCTGCGAACGATATAGCACCAAACCTGTCAGAGGGCTTGGAGCTGGAGAGGACTCGGATGTTGGGGGCCCCTTTGTCGTTAAGGCTGCAGACTGCTGCATCTGTAGCAAATTAGAATCAAGTAGGCACTGTAGGAGAAGCAGGGGAGGCCTAGCCATGCAGTGCACTGGCTTGGTGTCTTTGCTTAACTGAGCTTTGTTGGTTTTTTTTTTTTTTGTTAGAGAGATCGATTTCAAGGGGAGGGGCTTGAACGTTGGAGCAGCTAGGGAAATAGAGCACTGGCTTTGTAGTCAAGAGGACTTGAGTTCAGATCTGGCCTCAGATACTTACTAGCAATGTGACCCTGGACAAGTCACTTAACCCAAATTGCCTCCTCCAAAATGACTTTGATGTCAAAATAAATGACATTCCTAAAACTTACTTTTACTCATTTCCAATTTTTTCAACTGCTTGGTCAATAGGATACTGGTGAGGATGGAGGGCCGTGTTCATGTATGTGGGGGTCTGGGACTTGAGGAGCATTCCCACCACTGGGAGGACTCAGTTGGCTCTCAGTCTTACCGCAAAGGAGAACAAGCTTGTCTTTAGTATCCCTCCATCTCCAGCCTCTTCCTGAGCATGTCTCCCAGGTCTACTTTGGCTCAGGTTAAAAGGCTTTTCAGAAGGCTTCATGGTTTATTCTTTGCAGGATGATGTTTTATTTTGATGAGAGCCTTTGGAACATAGCATCATAGGTCTAGAGCTGGAGGGACCTTGAGAGGCCCTGGTCTAATCCCCTCATTTTACAAAACAGGAGACTGAGGCCCAGAACAGGGGAGGGACTTGGCAAAGGTTATCCAGACAAGTAAAGGGCAGAGCTAGGATTTGAAAACATGTACTCCAACTCCAGGTCTAGGATTCTTGACTCTCCACCCCCACTGAACAGCACGGGATGGGTAGAGCCTGTTGTCTTTGCGAGCTCTCTCCACATTGCCCGCATCGGTGCCACGTAGCCCAGTGCTCTGGGGATCCAGTCCTGCCTTCAAGTTCAGACTAGCTCCTCACAGGCCGTGCCAGGGCAAGTGTCTAGAGATCTTTTCCTTGGGGAAAGGTGTGGGGAGGGTGGCTTCTCAGAGGCCATCTCCTTTTCTGTATCCTTGAAAAATGGCTGCAATCCAGGGCGATTACTCCAGAAGCAGAGACTTACCTAGAGCCACCCTGGCAGCAGAAGCATCATAATTGATCCAGAAGGAGACCCAGGACAGGATGGTGATGAGAACAGAGGGCATGTAAGTCTGCAGGATGAAGTAGCCGATGTTTCTCTTGATCCGGAAACTCAGTGACAAACGCAGGTATGAACCTAAGGAGGAGACACCCCAGCCGGCCGTTCCTGTTATCTGGCAGTTGACGCCAATGCTACCAAGATAATAGGAATGGGGAGCACTCCAGTGATGCCCTACTTCAGCTAGGCTCAAATATGGATGTTTTTTTGGAATTTAAAGCTCATCACAATTGTTTCCAATCTATCTTCCCAGCCTTGTTATATTACTCTCCTTCATACACTCTGTTTCCCAGTGGGATTCTTTCAACTGCCCCTAGGCTCTTTCATATGCTGTCCTTTTTCCAGCCAACCTTTGCTTCTTGGAACTCCCATCTTCCCTCAAGGGTCCCTTCAGTGCTCCCCCCCCAACATGAGGCCTGCCCTGATCTCCCCAGTTGTGCCCTGTCAATTTCTGTGGTGATTGACTTATTTGTGTATATGCCACTGCCCCCCCCCCAGTGAAATGTAAGTTCCTTGATGGCAGGGGCTCTTTCACTTGTGACTTTGTATACCTATGACCTAGCATAGTGCCTAGCACACAGTGGGCCCTTTAATAAATGCTTGTTCAATTGAATTGTTGAATGGAATCTGTAGGGAGGAGTATAAAGAGGCAGGCACACAAGAGAACGATTGTGAGTGTTAACGTCTTGGAAGGATGTTCTCCACCCATCTTCCATTTGTCAGCAAACCAGCCTTTGCTGGAGGCACTGACAATGCCAAGCCCCTAGCACTTGGCCAATCTGCACTCAACTCGCTATAATCTGATGGCTACTATGTGGGCTATCCAATGGGGTTAGCAAGCCAGGTCCCCAGTAGACAGGAGCTCAGTTGTCTCTGTCGTACTGGTTCATAATGAACTGAACTGTGGGTATGATGAGTAGCCTGTTAGGCTCCTTCCAACAGAAGGAAGGGAAGGGCAACATGAGAGGCATGTGACTGGCCTTTGGCAGAAGAGAGGTCACCATGATAATAAAGGTCCCTTTTCAACAATAACTCATGTTTTTGGAGAATGTTAAGGTTTACAAAGTGATTTCTTCATGACAGTCCTGGGAGATAGGATTATTTCCCCCTCCTTTACAGGAAGGGAAACCAAGGTTCTGGTGGGAATGTGTGTAGGGGGAAAAGGAGTTGTCCCAGGCCATACAACTAGGAAGTGACTGAGCTGGAATTTGAGGCCTGCTTCTTTCTGTCACTTTCTGAGCTGTAAAGGCTGAGATTACCCCTAGGCCTCTCTACCCTTTTAGATTTTCCCTAAATATTCCTAAGGTCAAAGTATAGACAGGGGAGAGATCATTTCACCAAGCCTGGTGAAGAGCGTGGTCATTTTTAAAGCCTCTAGTGAGAAATCATTCCTTCTGCTTAGGCTTGGTTCTGGCAGATAGATGGACGTGGGAAAACTTTTGTCTTATTCTTTGACTCATCAGCTTGAAGGTGAGATGGGCTAGAACCCCCAGAAACCCAGACTCACTCAAATGGAAACCACTAGCCCCTCTAAGCAGCTAGCTTGCTTCTTAGGAGCAAAACCAAACTAAGTTATGAAATTCTGTGATGGAAGGCAAAAGCTACCTTGCACACTTCTAGAAAAACAGAGGAGAGCCCAATGGAAGTCTAGGCTACTGGGCACAGGGCAGCTATTTCCAGGACTGGGGGTTGATGAGAAGGGGGACTCCACGTGACTGAAAATGAGCTTCATAGGTAGGGAATCCTGCATGCTGGGCCTTACGACTAAATAGAGGATTCTGGGCTGGAAGGGTCCCAGGGCCATCACGTCTAACCCTCTTATTCAACACACGAGAAACTGGGGCCTAGAGAGGTTCCACATATATACTTCTTAGTACTCTGAATTGGGCAGAAGGAAGCTTTTCCATGGTCTGCATGTCAACCTAGTTAGGGACTGTGACCCAAAAAGAGAGGGGCTGGACTACGTGACCACTAAGGCAGAGCACTTTTCAATTCTGGCAGCCCTGGGTGTGGAGCTGTCACTTCAGCACTCAATTCCCTAACTCAGGAGGCTTGCTGGTTTGTCTTGTTTTTCTTGCTTGACTTCTGAGGACCATCTGAAGGTGGAGATCCTTCAGTCAGGACACGGGGGGTTCAGCTGCCCCATGAGCCCCTGTTATAGAGCAGAGGATGCCAGGCAGACAGGTGAGGTGTGGTTCTTTGAAGAGCAGCTGACCTCTCTGGGCTGAGTCCCTCTGAGGCCCTGGCACAGATTGATTCTGTGAGGTAAGGGTGAGGATGCAAAGAAGGGAGGTAGAGAAGACTCCTCCCTGAGACCACCCTCCCAAGAACACTTGAGCTAGGGCAGGGGAAAGAGAAAATCAAGAGACGCACAGACAAGGGAGACAGAGGAAAGGGGCAGGAGAGAAATGGAGCCTGTTCTGACTGAATGAAAATGCATTTATTAAGCGCTCATGATGTATCAAGCACTGTGCTAAGCACTAGGGATACAGAGGAAAAAAGCAAAGGCGGTCCAGAGCAGGTAAGGGGATGGGGAGAGGGGAATAGAGAGGGAAGAGGAAGGGGTGATAAAGAAGTAGAAAGAGAGTGGAATAGGGAGAGGTTGAGTCAGAGTGAGACACACACAGACAGAGAGAGACAGAGAGACAGAAAAGGAGAAAGAGAGAGAAAAGGAGATCGAGAGGATGAGAGAGAAAGAGATAGAGATAGTGGCACAGAGACAGATATAGAGGCAGAGAGCCAGGCAGAAAGAGACAGGGAAAGTGATAGACATAGAGAGAGAGAGGCAGAGACAGAAACAGAGGCAGAGGTAAGAAAGGGTAGGAGAAGGGTAGTTAGTGGTTTGGCATGTGGGTTTCCGGGGCCCACCTGTGGTAAACACCACTTCTCGGGTAACCAGTCTTTGTTCCATGATGGTAAACTGAGGCAGCTCCAACGTATCCATCCCAGTCACAGCCGAGTCATTCCCTTGCCAGTAGAATACAATGTCATCAACAGTATAGCCATCTGGAAGGAGGAGGTGGAAGAAGAGAGGCAGGGAAATGGGTCAGTTTCAGAATACACCCACAAGGGTCAAGTGTACCCTTTTCTTAGTATTTCCTGCAGGGGATACTCAGGAGAATGGAAATGAGAATGGGAAATGTTTTCCTTTAGGTCTTCAGCAGGAACCCCATAGTAGGACAGAGGGCCACCAGGGGCAGCTTGCTACAGGCCATGTGGACAAAGGGCCAATTTGAGAGTTTCTGAGCTAAGGAGGAAATGGCACCCCATCCTGTCACACGATCTGTGGGTGTCTTGGATTTCATTTCTCAATGGCTTCTCAGCTGCCATATAAGTCTTCCCACTGACCCAGTGGCCAATGCAACTCTTGTCCCTAATTCTTCCCTTCAACCTAGCCCTTGGTGCTTTCCCAGTGAGGCAAACCCCATGTTGTACACAGACAAAGGGGGAAGCATTGGTGTACAAGCTAATGTGTTGCAGCTGTCTGCACCTGAGACCTTGACTAATATTCGTACTCAGGATGAATGAAAAAGCATGGAAAAGGCTTAAGTCTCTATTCTTTGGCGCCTAAGGATCACTGGCCTTCCCTTCCTCAGGTGACTTCTGTCAACCGAGACCCTCTCAGAGAAAAAGAAGCCCACTCAGAAGACTAGAATTAATTTCAAATTGTTCAAATGGCAAGACAAAATGTTAAGGATAGAATTTTGTTTCCCACATTCTGAGTAAGGCTTACAAGTAATGATAAACAAAAATAAAAACTGGTTTTAACAGTAGCAAATTTCCCAAGATTGTCTCAAAACAAAATCACAGTGTAGGGAATTTGTGTATAATTCCCAACCACCATTTTCTTGGTCATAAACTATTCTCCCAAGAGCTCTCAAGTATGACAGCAGCCATTAGTGCCTTCAGGATCTCATTTACATTTCATGACCAATCAGGCTGAGCATGCCAATTTGCTGTTTATCCTAATCTTTCAAGAGCATAACTAGTATTTTGTCAGATGAACATTCGCAAGTAGAGCGTCAAGTTTTTGGATAATGCCTGTGTTGGAATTCAGTGTGTTATGTTCATTTGAATGGGAAGCAAAAAGGTAATATATGTGGAGAGTGGTTGGAATTAAAAAAGGGTTTTGATGGAATTTCATCAGTCAACAAGAAGAAAGGATCAAAGGGCTCTCTGGCAGCTGGAGACTCCAACTCATGTGGACTGGCATGCATCTAGAGGCAGGGGCTTGGAAAAAAAGGCAAAGAGGAAGCACAAGCTGCCTCCAAGCCCCCCTCTCCACCCCTGTCATTGCTCCTTCTTTCTTCTGACCCACAGAAGCTAGAGGAGAGGGAAGAGAAGGGACCAAGGAAAAATACGTACAGCTTTCAATTTCAAGAGTGCAGTTCTGCTGGTCCAGGGGGTATCTTCGCAGATCCATCATGCAGGCGGCAGTGGTGGTGATTCTGGGCAGGGGAAAGAACATGAAAGAACACATGAGAGCTAGATGGCAGAAGGGGCTGCTGTTCCCATGGCAACTGGGGAGATTTGGTGAGGGGGCTGGCAGGAGGGGAAGAGTAGGCGATGTATCCTTCCAATGTTGTGAGACATTTCAATCTGGCTGAGTTTATTCAAGGAGTTGTTGATTTCCCAGGATAGGAGAGGTGGAAGAAACCTTTTGAGATCATCTAGTCTACTCCTTTCATTTTTCAGAGGGGGAAACTGAGGCTCATCTGGGAAGATATCAAATGAAATACCCAAGTTACACAGTTAGTAAATGGGAGCCCAGAGAACTGGAACATCTCTCCTTTCACTTCAAATATGGCACTGCTTCCTCTGCACCAGAGGATTTCAAAGTCTAAGGGATATTAGACTCATTCTAGTCTCTCCTTCCCATTTTGATTGTATTTTTTTTTGCTTAATATACTTATTTTTATGATTTGTACCAATTTGCTCAGATAGTGTATACAATTATTTGGTTAAAGTTTAAAGGATCATAAGATTGAGAGCTGAAGGGACCATTTCGTCTACTTTACTCGCCTTAGATGGAGAAACTGAGGCCCACATAGAGAAATGAGATATCTTAAGGTTTCGAATTTAATGACAGCCAGAACTTGAACCCAAGTCTCGTGACTAAAAGTCCAGAGCTTTTGCTATTAGGCCACAACCCCTCTCTCTTTTTCTCCATCACTGTCATCCACCTCTCTCTCCCTCTCTCTCTCTGTGTCTTCTCTATTTTTCAGTGTCTATACCCATCTAGTGAGACGATTAATAAGCTGAAATCTAACAAGATTACAAATGTAAAAACTGAATCCCTGGAAGGGCTGAGAGCTCTTTGTCTTTGGGAACATAGGAGCAAAATTATCAGAGCCAAGGTGCCTGCTGCCAATTCCTAGGCAGAGCTGGTGGGAACCTAGGAGGTCAGAGCACCCCAAGGTCATACAGCCATGAGGAGCAGAGATAGGTCCTGAAGCTCTTGTGCCTATAAGTACAGCACACTTTGCCCTGTGCCATGCACCCGCCAGTATCTGAGGTCATGAGAATGGAGGTGACTTGTGGTGTCCTAGCAGATATATGTATGTGTGTAGATAGGCCTGTATGATTACACATAGCTATCTGGGAGCTTAGGGAACATACATGTGCATTAGAGAGAGAGGGTGAAGGCTTATGTATAGGTGGATGTGAAGGACAGATGGGGCAGAGTGGCTCATGGGAAATTATAGGCTATGGGTTAAGTGAAGTGTGTATGTGGCTTAGATGGAGGTTTTGGGAGGAAAAGAGAGGATTGGGGAATAGGTATGGAATGGATGGGATAAAAAAACCAAACTCTTATGTCTTATGTAATTATTCCCATAAGCCTCCTCTGTCAGTCTACACTGTCCTCTTCATCCCTCTTCAAAGCTCCATTTTCTCTTTCCAGTCTCATTGAGTTCAATTTCCATTTCATATAGTGTGTATGTGTGTGTGTGTGTGTGTGTGTGTGTGTCTGTTCACCTCCCCTCTTTAATTAGCAATCCCCAAAGCATTCATCAACTGGCATACTTGTTTATGGAGTGGGGAAAAGCAGTGAACTGTTCACTGGGAGATGAGCAGAGCCCCATGGTCTGAGAGATGGGCCCTGGATGAAGCAGGAGGGGGTGGGGAACAAAAGGACAAAGAGGCAAGACCTGAGCAAAGAAAGGAAAGCTGAGAGAGGGCCCAGAGAGAGGGTAGCCCAAGGTGGGGAGGGGGCAGGCAGTGACCCAGAGGAAGACACAGGAGGAAGGACAGAGAAAGTTGCAGTGGCTGCTTCATTGTCTCTTTAAGAAATCTTATGTGCTAAATTTATCTCTCGGCTGTCTGGGAAAACTGTTTGTGGGAGATGAAACCTTGAGGAGACTCTTTGCCATTGCCTGCTAGTCTATAAATAGATCTGGAGAGACTAAGGGAGTATACAGATGCACACCCATTCCCCCCCACATGCACATTCACACACACACACACACACACACACACACACACACACACACACACAC
>JAJPUD010016954.1:18176-32610 GCA_023553655.1 Myrmecobius fasciatus
TGTCCATGAAACTGACCCTCCATCTAACTTGAATCAAGCTCCAGCCTGGGAAGCCTTCCAGCTCTTGGGGAGAATCTAGAGGACAGAAGTCAGCTATAGAGTGGTTGCCCCATTCTTACTACTGGCTATGTGGAGATAATGGGGATCCTCTAGTTGGAAGGAAAAGGATGGGAGGCTTCTTCTGGCATCAGGCTCCTCTACTGCATCTGGCTGCTCTACTGGTACTAAGGCTCCTTTTCTTGGGAGCAAACAAATCCTATTTTCCCTTCATCTTTTTTTTTTTTTACAAAAGGAAAATCAGAGCAATGAGCATGGATTCTGGGAGCCCAATTGGGAGGTTGTGGAGTAGTGGTTTGAGGCAGCAGCTTATGTGCCTGACTTCCTCCAGAGCTTGCCCATGAAGGGCTGGGGTAATTCTTGCATCCTGAAACCTGGCCCATTCTCCTCTATCAGACCCTCTGGGTAAGGGTATCACCCCTCTGGAGAGCAACTAATCTTGTTTTCTAGGTGAGCTTTCCAGGAGGGCTCCATGGAAGTTGGACCCTTGCTTTCATGGGTGGGGAGGAAGTAAAGGAAGAAGGCAGTCCTGGGGAATGGCTTGATCTGCATGGCTGAATCATTGATGTACTTTTGATTGACTTAAAGTTTGGTTTATGTTACAGTAAAGGGAAAAATGGAACCTTTATTAATTGGCAGGGATCTGGGGGAGCATTGTTTTCCTGCCAAACCTACAGGCTTCTTCATCCTCTTTGTGTTTTTCCTCTCTTACCCTTTTCTTTCTTGCCCCTTTCCTTTGTACCCTATTCTTCATCCAGTTTTTTCTTTCATCCCTTTCTTCTCTTTTCCAAATTCTATCTTTTGCATTCTGTATCCCTTTCCTCCTTCCTTATTACTAGTCTCCATCTTTACTTCTTCCAATCCCTGCATTATATCTCCTGAGAT
The DNA here is from genome assembly GCA_023553655.1 of Myrmecobius fasciatus. Classification (NCBI taxonomy): domain Eukaryota; kingdom Metazoa; phylum Chordata; class Mammalia; order Dasyuromorphia; family Myrmecobiidae; genus Myrmecobius; species Myrmecobius fasciatus. The sequence continues at coordinate 19,119 of JAJPUD010016954.1, forward strand.
CTGGGTGATCTCCCAGCTAGGTCCCTTGACAACAGTCTACTGGGCTGCAGAGCAGCACAATGCTTGGCCTCCTCTTGCTTAACAAACCATTCCTTGATCTTATGAATCCCTCTAGCAATTACCTACCCTAGGACAGCTAGATGATGCTGCAATGAATTGGAGTCAAGAAGACCCAAGTTCAGATCCGGCCTCAGACACTGATTGTGTGACCCTGGGCAAGTCACTTCACCCTGTTTGCCTCAGTTTCTCATTTATAAAATGACCTGAAGGACATGATAAATCACTTCAGTACCTTTGCTAATAAAATCCCAAGTGAGATCACAAAGAGTCAGATGTGACTGAAAAATGACTGAAGAGCAACAAAAAATTACTCTTCCTCTCTCACCTTTCCACCATCAATTATTGAATTAAATTGGTCTGAGAAGTCTGACCTATGTCAATGAAACTGATCCTTCGCCTAACTTGAACCAAGCCCTGGCCTGGGAAGCCCTTCAAAGGAGTCATCTACCCTAACTGCCCAAATAATCTGTGACTCCCAATTAATTCCTTCATTCCTCACAAATTAGCTTCTAACTTCAGAATTTCACAAGTTGCTCTTCTGAAAATCCTCAGTGATCAGGAGAGCCAAATCCAATGGTTTTTTCTCATTCTTCGTCTTTCTGAACTTCAAGGCAGAAGCTGCTACTGTCTAATAATACCTCTGCTTCATCAATTCTCTTCCCTTGACTTCTGCTATGCTATCTGGTCCTGCTTCTCTACTTGCTTCCTCTTCATTGGTCCAATTATTCTCCCACCCTCTAAATGTGGATTGCCCTAAGCTCCAGTCTGTGGTTCCCTGCTTTTCTTTCTCTCTCATTTCATCCCCAGATGGAGATCTTCCCCAGAAATAGACTGTCCCAGATCTCCAGCTTTAACCCTGGATTCTTTCTTAAGCTCTAGCACAAAATCACAGATCTGAAATTGGAAGGGGGCATCAGAGGCATCTAGTCTCAACTCCTGACTTTTACAGATGAGAAAAGTAAGACTCAGCCAGTTAAATGTCTAGTGCTGCATTTGCAACTGCTCGATTTACAATTTGCTAGACTTGGGACTTTGTGAGGTCAAGGACTATGTATTAGCTAAACTTTGTGTCTCTCCCAGTCATCAGAACATTGCTTTGCATACAACAGGCACTTAATAGATATTTAAATGGAACTGAGGTGAGACATCCAGTGGAGCTTTCACCTCCATGGCATGGTCTCCAGTTCCTCATTATCCCACTTGGCTTCCTCTGGACTTTCTCCAGCTTGTCAGTGTCCTACAAATGGCCCCCAGGCATGATTTTGTTCAGGGCAGACTTCTCTTGTCTTGGACACTCTCAAAGAGCATCCTTTCTCTGTCCATTGCCTAATGTCCACCATGCTCTAAGTCTAGTGCTTTCTAATCTACAATGGTGAGGATGGGGCAGACCCAGAGCCTGAGAAGGAGAGTGGTATTTCAGTGTTGGCTAAAGTAAAGAAAAAGGTTTTGGGAAAGACTTTTTGGATTTTTGAGCTCCTCTCCCTCCACTCTCTCACCCAAATCTGAAACTCTTTGGATGCTGTGAACCATAGTTAACCATTCTCTTCTTGTTTTTTCTAGCATTTGGGGATCTGGGATGGTAGTATCTCAGAGGCAGAAAGGGACCTTAGAGATGATTTTGACACCCCAACCCTTCTGTCCTGTGTCAAAATTTCCTTTACAGCACCTCTGAGAAGAAGATAATTGTGTCTGCTAACAAACCATCAGTGATTGGGAGCTCACATACTTAAAAGGGAGCCTGTTGTACTACTGATTTTATGATTGTTTGGAACTTTGTCCTTTCATTAAACTGGGTTTGTGGTCACATAGATACATATCTTTCCTCCTGATGACACAGATTACAGCTCATCCACATGGGTCTTTCCCATATGATTCTTGTTTATGGCCTCCTCTGAGGAAGCTCCCAACAAACTGGAGGCTTTCCACACTTTCTCCTGTTTACCTGTCATCCCTTACTCTTGACTCCTGACTTCTGTTTCAACTTGAGACTCTGTGTTGAGTCTCTTCCATCACAGTGGTGAACACCTTTAGAGAGCGTACAAATCTCTCGGTTTTGTACCTTGCCTGAATCTCAAGTTAACCAAATTAATTGTCCACAAGTGTTTTGTGGTTCTTTTGGCTGCCTTATTTTGGTAAATGATTTGTGCTTTAGTTAAACTTCTGAATAAAATTTTAATGTGCCACAGTGCCATTTTTTGCTGTCCATTATCCAATTTTTCTTTATCAATCACTTGTTTTAATAGATAATAGGTCAGGAGTATGTTTTAATTGAATTCCATATATTTTTCTAATTATCATTCTTTTTCTAGCTTTTTACTAAATCAGATCTTTGATCTAGTAAGCTAGTGACCTGATTCCATACAGAAAGCTGATGCAGGGATGACTCCCACATCAATATTCTTCCTTATCTTAATCCCATACTGCTTTGTAACATTTCTCCCTTAATCCTAGTTGGGACCAATGCAGAACAATCCCAATCCCTGCTTCATATATACAGTATCTGCTATTTAAAGGCAGCAATCATGTCCCCTCTGAGCCTTCTCTCTTCCAGGCTAGCATCCTCATTTTCTTCCATAGATCATTATATGGCATGAACTCAAGGTTCTTTGCCATCCTGATTGATTGCTCTTTTGTAATCTACCTCCAGCTTGTTAATTTCTTTCTTAAATGTGATTCCCTCCCTGAAAACAATACTTCTGGGCAGATCATATATGGCAGGACTGCCCCCTCCCTCTTTCTGGATACTTTTTTTTTTGCAGTGCCCTCTTCTCTTTCAGTGCTAACCAGGTAGGCCCTGGTGATTCCCCTTCTGAGGAATTTTTCCTTCCCCTCTCATTCCAGTCAGCCAGTAATCCTCAGACCCTCCCACCAAAACCCACCTGCCCTGAGTGTCCATCTTGGGATCCCCTCCAAATCTCCCAGCCTCTCCACAGCCTGATATAACTACCAGATATCAGCTTCCCTATTTTCACCTCCACCAATCAGATTTTTATCAGTTTCCATCAGTGTCAAAAACAACCTGTTTCATCATATCTAAAGTATTTTCATATACTGCCAGCTCATTAGAGCATCTCAATAGGTCTGTGATATAGAGGCTAGGCTAGTATCAATCTACCCATTTCACAGAGGAGAAAAATCAGGCCCAGAGAAGGGATGCTTTGTATAGGGTCATGTGGCTAACTAAATATGGAGACAGAATTAGAAACCAGGTTTCTTAGCACCCACTGGAGTGTACAGCCTAGATTTTGAGGCTGACTTGTAGTTGTAGCTATGCTTCTGGACACTGGCTCCATGTTTTTACCCTACCATCCATCCTCTGATTTCTTCCTAAATAGAAACCCCAATCAGAACAGCAGATTCTGCCTTTAAGATGCACACGGAGGTCAGGATAGGGCCACCATGAGGTAGTGGGAGGGGGGCTTTGCTATTCAGCAACTGTCACCTTGACTTCAGTTTCTTCCTGTATATAAAGAGGAGGCTGGGCTAAATTGCCTCCAAGGTGCCTTCTATCCTAAGTTTATAAGCATTATCTAAGGCTCATTCTCCTTTTTATCAGAATGCCAGCCCTAGAAGAAGCTTTTTCGAGAATTATATATTTTTCTAATTATCAAGTAATTCTTTCCTTCCCATCCCCCTCTCTCCTAAAGAAAGGGAAAAAAATCCTTGTAATGAAGGCTTTGCATAGTCAAGCAAAACAAATCCCGAAACCGGCCATGTCTTAAGATACCAGATTGGGGAGTCAGGAGACCTGGGCTGCAATCCTGCCCATGAGGGCATGAACTAAGTCTCTGCCCCTCCCAGCAATCCAGTTTCCCCATCTGGGAAACAAAGGGGTTTGCATTCTGTGGCCTCTAGGGTTTCCCCTCTGGCTCCAATGTTGCCCTGATGCCCAAGTTAAAAAGCTGTTGGACATGGGCTGCCAGTCTACTGAGAAATCTCCTGCTCTATTACTCGTACCTCAAGGGGCAGGTAGACCCCAGAGAGCAGACAAGAAAGCAGAAAGCCTTGGTTACTTGAAAAGCTGGGCTAGGTGAGAGTGTTGGGGCTACCTGGGAAATTCCATTGACTGGTACCTGGAGGAAAGGAGGGGTTAAGGTTGGGACTCTGAAGGGAGGCGGGGAGGAAAGGGCTTCTACCTTGGCCTGCTCCTGCTGAGCTCAGTGTGAAGCTAAGAAGGCCTTTTAAAATGTAAAACTGAACCACAATCCCCAGTGGGCATGTCCTCCTTCTGGCATCAGATCGAGTTTGTGCTCTATTTCTCAAAGTCTCACATCAGGGGGATAGATGCTGAAAGGGTCCAGCCCAGCAAGGCCAGGTGACATGGGCACAATGCCCCTTGGGGAGCGGGAAGAAGGTGGACATCAGGCACAAAGATTTGCAGCACCAGGCTGCCTATCTCCCCCTCACCTCAGAGAGCAGTGCTGTCTAGGGGCCTGTCAGTTTGGTATTGCTCGGGCTTAGATTTGGGGGCAAACCTGTCCCAGGGCCCTCTCATCCTCTACCCTCATAGCTCACCTATCTCCCCTACCTCATTTTCTCCATATTATGAAAGAGGAACAGCCGAGAAAATGGAAAGGGGGTACATGTATCAGAATATCAGATATGAGTGCTTACTAAGAATGGGCACCTGAACAGAAGATGGGAAAAGTGGCCTTGCCAGGATGGGGTGGAGAAGCTTGCCCTTTCCTGACCAGCCAAAAGAGGGGAAGTGAAAGTGCTGGATTATGGAGTCCAGAAGGTGGCTTTGAATCCCATTCTCACCTTTCCTAAAGATGTCCTCAGGCAAATGGTTATACCTCAGTTTCCTCCAGTGTAAAATGGGATCAGTAACACCTACCTCAGATTTGAATATCAAAGAAAACGAGGTAAGGTGCTTTGTAAACCTTAAAGTGCCATAGCTAGCTAGCATCACTGGGAGAAACAGATTTCTCTACCTAGAACTAGAGAAAGGAAAAATCTCTAAGATCATTTCTCCCCTATAGACTTGATTGAAAAATCCATACCCCCACCTCTTTTCTCACCTGAGGCTTTCTTTCTGTTTTGCCAGAGAGATTAAATGCAGGGCCAAGGAAAAGGCAGACTAGCGAGAACAAGGGTCAGGAAGAGAGCCTGGGAGGCCAACTAGCCAAATCCTGGGACCCATGGGTGAAAGAAGGGGGCACTACTTTAGACCCTCAGAGGAAGAGGATAACTAGGGCAAAGGAAGAGATGGAATGGAGACCAGCGTAAGGAGCCTTTTGGAGACGTATTACAAGCCCAGGGCTTGGAGGGGTTGCCAAAAGAGCAGTGGGTCACCTCTGCCTTTGGATGCAAATAAAAAATGCTGTAGACATTTGCACAGGGGAAAGCTGAAGAGCAAATGGGCTTTACAGAATTCACTCAAGTGCACATCAAGCATCTTATCTGAATGAAGAGTACCCCACTACATGGATGGCCTGAAAATGGGAGCTGGTGCCTTCCTCTAAGGAAGCCCAGGATCTTTTCAGATAAAGAGCCCCCCTCCTTCTAGTTCTCAGGGGAGGGGCAGAGAAAAGGGGTTCCTATGGAAAGAGGGAGCAGATGTAAGGATGGTAGGCCACTGAAGCCCACTTCCCATTCTACTTGTTCATGGGTGAAAGGGAGTCTGAAGGGACTGAATCAGTCATCTCTCCCTCTTTTTGGAGACTTTAGTTGTACTTCCTCCTGTGGTTGGGGTGGGTGCCGTTACAGAGAAGCCCTTCCTACTACTCAACTGTATATGGGGTAGATATGGCTAGAGACAAGAGGGTGGGGGCAAAGGGCAGCTGCTCTTTGTCTCTGATCCTTGCCGACCTATGGCTGGCAGCCTTTTCGAACCCCTGGTGCCTCCAGAGCACTTTTCCTTTTCCTTCATCCTGGAACTCTGGCTGACTATGGCTTATGTGATACCTTGTAGCTATACTATTATTTTAAATAATGATTCACACATGACTGCTACAAGTCCTGTGTACTAGCACTAGCTCCTGGTTTTTCTCCCCTCTCCACTTACCACCCTCCAACCCTCCTTTGTAAATAGAAGAAATCAGGTTACAATGATTGTGGAAGGGGTGGCTGGGAAGAGACACTTTGACCCCAAATCCCTGGTCTGATCTTTCCAGCTGTTAGGGCTATGCCCCACAAAACTCGGTGCATTTATTTTCTATATTCTGTACATAACTCCACAGAGCCATGTTATGTCCTCTAAATAGAATGGAAACTCCATGATGGGCATCCCGGGGGGCTTTTCACTTTCATATCCATAGCACAGTGCCCGGCACATAGTAGGGGTTTAATAAATGCTTGTTGACTGACTGACTGAAAGGCCTGCAGAGGCCAGGGCTGTGAAACTCTAATAGAAAAAGAGGCCACTAATTTATACATATATTGTCTTGGTTTTAACATGAAATGTTATCTGTTTTATTGTATTTTTCTTCATTTTATTAAATATTTCTCAATTCCAGTTCTTTCAGTCTGATTCTGGCTGTTTGGGGAAAGGTAAGCTGTATATCTGCACTAGCACATACTGCATATCTGTCTGTCTGTCTCATCTCTTTTCTCTCCCTCTGTCTCTACTCTGTCCTGTCTCTCTTCTCTCCCTGACTTTTTCTACCCCTCTGTCTCCTGTCTTTTCTCTCTATGTCTCTCCCCTCTCCTTTTGCGTCTCTTTTGTCCCTCTCTTCTTCCTTTGTCTGTCTCCGCTCTCCCTGTTTTTCTCCCTCCCTCTCTCTATTTGTCTGTCTCTTCTCTCTCTCCCTCTCTCGCTCTTTCTTAATGTGGCTCCCCCTTTCCTTCTCTGTCTTTATCTCACTTTTTCTACTTGCTTAGTTGGCTGTCTCTCCTGCAGGAACTTGCTTAAGCAGACAGCAGTCACCTTTCCTCCTCAGACAGCAGTGGCTGGCTTGGGTGGCAAGCTGGGGCCCCTCCAAGCATGGAACCTTGGGCAGTCATTCCACACTCTCCACCAGACATAGCTCTTCTTGGAATGCCCCCTTTTATTTAGCTCTAAAATTTCTCTCTCGCCTACCCTAAGATGTGTGAATATCCACATCTGACTGAGCTCTTCTTCCAATGAACAGGATCTTCAGAGGCCCCACTTTATTACACAAATAGTCTATTTTCCTTTATTCCAGGGGCGCTTCCCACTGAAGCACACTGTCCTTTGTCTTAGCATTAGCCATTTGGCCAGGCTCAGAGAGCTGAATCCTGAGGAGTCAGGACAAAGCTGAGCAAACTTTGATTAGGGAGAAGCAGGGAGGGATCCTGGAGCCAGGGACCTGCTCCCAAGAAGTTGGGACACTCTTTTTCTGGGGGCCAGTGAAAGGGTGGGGGGCGGAGGAAGGGGAAGACACCTTCCCTCTCTGGGAGGATCCCCTGCAGTGCCTGGGGCTGGGCTCTGCATATAGGGGGCACACACTCAATGCCTTTCCTTCTGGCACTGTTCCCCTGTTTCATTCCCCTAGGGTCAGTGAATGGTCAACCTCTTCTCTAATAATTCATACATTCCCAATGGGCAACAGGTCACTCCCATAAGACATTTTGGTTTGCATCCCTAGGAGAGAAGTTAAAAGTGGTCCTCAAGGAGAAGGCTTCTGTTGGAAGGTGAGGGACAGAGGCAGCTTGCAGTGGGGTGTAAGGCTGTGTGGTTCCTGCTAGGTGGAGCAGGGCCCTCAAATATGGGCATCTGAAGGGCAGAAGTGTGTGTGAGGGGGCCAGAGCAGACACTATTTTTCATTATTAGAATAGAAATTCATCACGGGTAGTGATCTCTTCATTCTTGAGGCTTAAGTTCTCAGTCCCTGGTAGAGTTTCATCAGGCCCACTAGGTGGTGAATAAAGAATTGATTGATTTTATGATCATAGGAGATCTAGAGATGGAAAGGACCTCAGAGGCCATCCAGTCCAATCTCCTTTAACAGAAGAGGAAACTGAGGCCCAAGGATTTTAAGTGACCCTTTAGTCTATGTTTTTCTTGTTTACAGAAAACGAAACTGAGGTCTAGGGATCTTGAGTGATCAGGTCTAGAGCTTAAAGAGATCTCATAGACAATTTAATCTAAACATTTTTTTTACTAAGGAGGAAACTGAGGTCTAGGGCTCTTAAGTGACTAGGTCTAGAGCTAAAAAGAATCTGAGAGGCCATTTAGTCCAAACTTTCTTTTCTTTGCAGAAAAGGAAACTGAGGCTCATGAATCTTAACTAACTAGATCTAGAGCTCAAAGAACTCTCAGAGGCCATCTAGTCCAAGCTCCTTTTTTTTTTTACAGAGAAGGAAACTGAGGCTTAAGGATTTTAGATGTCTAGGTCTAGAGCTCAACGATATCTCAGAGACCAGCTAGCCCAAATGCCTTTTTTATAGAGGAGGAAACTGAGGTCTAAGGATCTTAAGTGGCTAGGTCTAGAGCTGAAAGACATCTCAGAGACCATTTAGTCCAAACTTTTTTTTTTTTTACAGAGGAGGTCTAGAGATCTTAAGTGGCTAGGTCTAAAGCTAAAAAAGATCGGAGAGGCCATTTAGTTCAATCTTTCTTTTTTTTTTTTTACAGAAAAGGAAACTGAGACTCATGGATTTTAGATGGCTAGGTTCAGAGCTCAAAGAGATCTCAAAAACCATTTAGGCTAAACTTTTTTTTTTACAAAGGAGGAAACTGAGGTCTAGGGATCTTAAGTGACTGGGTCTAGAGCTAAAAAGAATCTAAGAGGCCATTTAATCCAAACTTTCTTTTCTTTGCAGCAAAGGAACCTGAGGCTCATGGATCTTAAGTAGCTAGATCTAGAGCTCAAAGAGTTCTTAGAGACCATCTAGTTCAATCTCCTTTTTTTTTTATTTTTTTTTTTTTACACAGGAGGAAACCAAGGTCCAAGGATTTTAGATGGCTAGGTCTAGATCTAAAAGGGACCTCAGAGACCATCTAGTCCAACCTTCTTTTTTTTTTTTTACAGAAAAGTAAACCGAGGCCTATGGATCTTAAGTGACTAGGTCTAGAGCTCAAAGAGATCTCAGAAAACATTTAGTCTAAACTTTTTTTTTTTTACAGAGGAGGAAATTGAGGTCTAGAGATCTTAAGTGTCTAGGTATAGAGCTAAAAAGGATCTGAGAGGCCATTTAGTTCAACCTTTCTGTTTTTTACAAAAAAGGAAACTGAGACCCATGGATTTTAGATGATTAAGTCTAGAGCTTAAAGGGACCTCAGAGACCTTTTAGTTCAACCTTCCTTTTCTTTTACAGAAAAGGAAACTGAGGCCTATGTATCTTAAATAGCTAGATCTAGAGCTCAAAGAGCTCTCAGAGGTCATCTAGTCCAACCTTTTTTTTTTTTTTACAAAAAAGTAAACTGAGGCCCATGGATATTTGGTGACCTCAGAGACCATCTAGTCCAACCTTCTTTTTTTTTTACAGAAAAGTAAATCGAGGCCTATGGATCTTAAGTGACTAGGTCTAGAGCTGAGATCTCAGAAAGCATTTAGTCTAAACTTTTTTTTTTACAGAGGAGGAAACTGAGGTCTAAGGATCTTAAGTTGCTAGGTCTAGAGCTGAAAAAGATCTCAGAGACCATTTAGGCTAAACTTTTTTTTTTAAAGAGGAGGAAACTAAGTTCTAGGGATCTTAAGTGGGTAGGTCTAGAGCTGAAAGGAATCTCAGGGGCCATCTAGTCCAACCTTTTTTTTTTTTTACAGAGGAGGAAACTGAGGTCCAGGGATCTTAAATGGGTGGGTCTAGAGCTAAAAAAAGGATCTGAAAGGCCATTTAATTCAACCTTTTTTTTTTTTAACAGAAAAGGAAAATGAGGCCCGTGGATTTTAGATGGCTATGTCTAGAGATCAAAGATATCTCAAAGACTATTTAGTGTAAACTTTTTTTTTTTACAGAGGAGGAAACTGAGGTCTAGGGATCTTAAGTGGCTAGATCTCGAACTTAAAGAGATTTCAGAGGCCATCCAGTCCAACCTCCTTTTTGGTTTTACAGAAGAAGAAACTGAGACCCAAGGATTTTAGATGGCTAGGTTTAGAGCTCAAAGAGATTTCAGAGACCATTTAGTCTAAACTTTTTTTACAGAAAAGGAAACTGAGGTCTAGTGATTTTAAGTGGTTAGATCTAGAGCTCAAAGGGTTTCCGAAGGCCATCTAGTCCAACTTTCTTTTTTTACAGAAAGGGAAACTGATGCCCAAGGATTTTAGGTGACTAATTCTAGAGCTAAAAGGGACCTTAGAGACCATTTAGTCCAACTTTTCTTTTTTTTACAGAGGAGGAAACTGAGGCCCAAGGATTTTAGATGGCTAGTCTAGAGCTAAAAAGGATCTCAGAGGCCATCTAGTCCAACCTTCCTTCTTCTTCTTTTTTTTTAACTGAGGAGGAAACTGAGGTCTAGGCATCTTGAGTGATTAGGTCTAGAACTCAAAGGAATCTTAGAGTTCATCTAGTCCAACCTCCTTTTTTTTTTAACAAAAAAGGAAACTGAGGTCCATGGATTTTAGATGGCTAGGTTTAGAGCTCAAAGAGATCTCAGAGACCATTTAGTCTAAACTTTTTTTTTTTTTACACAGGAGGAAACTGAGGTCTAGGGATCTTAAGTGGCTAGGTGTAGAGTTCAAAGGGATTTCAGAGGCCATCTAGTCCAACCTCCTTTTTCACAAAAAAGGAAACTGAGGCCCATGGATTTTAGTTGACTAGGTTTAGAACTCAAAGAGATTTAAGACCATTTAGCCTAAACTTTATTTATTTTTTTTTTACAGAGGAGGAAACTGAGGTCTAGGGATCTTGAGTGATTAGGTCTAGAAATCAAAGGAATCTTAGAGTTCAACTAGTCCAACCTTCTTTTTTACAGAAAAGGAAACTGAGGCCTATGGATTTTAGATGGCTAGGTCTAGAACTCAAAGAGATCTCAGAGGCCAACTAGTCCAACCTCATTTTTCACAAAAAAGGAAACTGAGGCCCATGGATTTTAGTTGACTAGGTTTAGAACTCAAAAAGATCTCAGAGACCATTTAGCCTAAACTTTATTTAATTTTTTTACAGAGGAGGAAACTGAGGTCTAAGGATCTTAAGTTGCTAGGTCTAGAGCTGAAAGAGATCTCTGAGACCATTTAGGCTAAACTTTTTTTTTAAAGAGGAGGAAACTAAGTTCTAGGGATCTTAAGTGGGTAGGTCTAGAGCTGAAATGAATCTCAGAGGCCATCTAGTCCAACCTTTTTTTTTTTTTTACAGAGGAGGAAACTGAGGTCTAGGGATCTTAAGTGGATGGGTCTAGAGCTAAAAAAAAGGATCTGAAAGGCCATTTAATTCAACCTTTCTTTTTTTTAACAGAAAAGGAAAATGAGGCCCATGGATTTTAGATGGCTATGTCTAGAGATCAAAGATACCTCAAAGACTATTTAGTATAAACTTTTTTTTTACAGAGGAAGAAACTGAGATGTAGGGATCTTAAGTGGCTAGGTCTGGAGCTCAATGGGATTTCAGAGGCCATCTAATCCAACCTCCTTTTTTACAGAAAAGGAAACTGAGACCCATGGATTTTAGATGGCTAGGTTTAAAGCACAAAAAAGATCTCAGAGACCATTTAGTGTAAACTTTTTTTTTACAGAGGAGGAAACTGAGGTCTAGGGACTTTAAGTGGCTAGGGCTAGAACTCAAAGGGATTTCAGAGGTCATGTAATTCAATCTCCTTTTTTGTTACAGAAAAGGAAACTGAGACCCAGAGATTTTAGATGGCTAGGTCTAGAGCTCAAAGGGATATCAGAGACAATTTAGTCTAAACTTTTTTTTTACAGAAAAGGAAACTGAGATCTAGTGATTTTCAGTGGCTAGGGCTAGAACTCAAAGGGATTTCAGAGGCCATCTAGTCTAACCTTTTTTTACAGAAAGGGAAACTGAGGCCCAAGGATTTTAGGTGACTAGATCTAGAGCTCAAAGGGACCTTAGACACCATTTAGTCCTATGTTTCTTTTCTTTACAGAAAAGGAACCTGAGGCTCATGGATCTTAAATGGCTAGGTCTAGAGTTCAAAGAGATCTCAGAGGCTATCTAGTGCAAACTTTTTTTTTTATAGAGGAAGAATCTGAGGCCCATGGATATTAAGTAACTAGGTCTAGAGCTCAAAGAGATCTGAGATCATTTAGTCTAAACTTTTTTTTACAGAGGAGGAAACTGAGGTCTAGGGATCTTAAGTTGCTAGGTCTAAAGCTAAAAAGGACCTGAGACGCCATTTAATTCAACCTTTTTTTTATAGAAAAGGAAACTGAGGCCCTTGGATTTTAGATGGCTAGGTTTAGAGCTCAAAGTGATCTGAGACCATTTAGTCTAAACTTTCTTTTCAGAGGAGGAAACTGAGGTCTAGGGATCTTAAGTGGCTAGGTCTAGAGCAAAAAAGGATCTGAGAGGTCATTTAATCCAACCTTTCTTTTCTTTACAGAAAAGAAAACTGAGGCTGATGGATCTTAAGTGGCTAGTCTAGAACTCAGAGACCTCAGAGACCATTTAGTCTAAATGTTTTTTAAAAGAGGAGGAAACTGAGTCCCAAGGATTTTAGATGGCTAGGTCTAGAACTCAAAGGGACCTCAAAGGCCATCTAGTCCAACTTTTTTTTTTACAGAAGAAGAAACTGAGGCCCAAAGATTTTAAATGTTTGGATTTTAAATGCAAAGGGATCTCAGATACCACTTATTATAAACTTTTTTTATACAGAAAAAGAAACTGAGGCTCATGGATCTTAAGTGGTTAGTTTTAGAGCTCAAAGGAACCTCAGAGTCAATTCTAGTCCAAACTCCTTTTTTGTTTTTGTTTTTTACAGAGGAGGAAACTGAGACCCAAGAATTTTAGATGGCTAAGTCTACAGCTCAAAGGGACCTCAGAGACTTTTTAGTCCAACCTTGTTTTTTTTTTTACAGAAAAGGAAACTGAGGCCCATGGATCTTAAATGATTGGGTCTAGAGCTCAAAGAGATCTCAGAGACCATTTAGCCTAAACATTTTTTTTGTGGAAGAGGAAACTGAAGTCTAGGGATGTTAAGTGGCTAGGTCTAGAGCTAAAAAGGGATTTCAGAGGCCATCTAGTCCAACCTCCTTTTTTTTTACAGAGGAGGAAACTGAGGCCCAAGGATTTTAGATGGCTCAGTCTAGAGATCAAAGGGACCTCAGAGACCAGCTAGTCCAGCCTCCTTTTTTTTTTTTTACAAAAGAGGAAACTGAGGTTGAGGGATCTTAAGAAGCTATGTCTAGAGCTCAAAGGGATTTCAGAGGCAGTCTAATCCAACCTCCTTTATTTTTTTTTTACAGAGAAGGAAACTGAGGCCCAAGGATTTAGATGCTCAAAGGGACCTCAGAGACTCCTCTTTTTTTTTTTTTACAGAAGAGGAAACTGAGGTTGAGGGATCTTAAGAAGCTATGTCTAGAGCTCAAAGGGATTTCAGAGGCAGTCTAATCCAACCTCCTTTATTTTTTTT
>JAJPUD010016955.1:0-13266 GCA_023553655.1 Myrmecobius fasciatus
AATGACAGGAAAAGATAACGATGAATGTTGGAGGGGATGTGGGAAAACTGGGACACTAATACATTGTTGGTGGAACTGTGAACGGATCCAACCATTCTGGAGAGCAATTTGGAGCTATGCTCAAAAAGTTGTCAAACTGTGCATACCCTTTGACCCAGCAGTGTTTCTACTGGGCCTATATCCCAAAGAGAAAAAATAGTAGCAAAGTTCATTTGGAAGAACAAAAGGTCAAGGATTTCAAGGGGATTAATGAAAAAAAAGGCAGATGAAGGTGGCCTTGCTGTACCAGATCTAAAACTATATTATAAAGCAGCGGTCATCAAAACCATTTGGTACTGGCTAAGAAATAGAGCAGTCGATCAGTGGCACAGGATAGGTTATCGGGACAATCTAGGCAATAACCTTAACAATTTAGTGTTTGATAAACCCAAAGACCCCAGCTTTTGGGATAAGTACTCACTATTCGGCAAAAACTGCTGGGATAATTGGAAACTAGTGTGGAAGAAATTAGGGCTTGACCCATACCTAACACCACATACCAAAATAAGATCTAAATGGGTTCAAGATCTAGATATAAAGAGTGATTTTGTAAGCAAGTTAGAGGAACGTAATATAGTTTACCTCTCAGACCTGTGGAGATGGAATAAATTTATGTCCAAAGAAGATCTGGAACTCTTAATTGAATACCAGATAGATAATTTTGACTATATTAAGTTAAAAAGTTTCTGTACAAATAAAACTAACGCAGACAAGATTAGGAGGGAAGCATCAAATTTGGAAATCATCTTTACATTTAATGGTTCTGATAAAGGCCTCATTTTTAAAATATATAGAGAATTGTCTCATATTTATAAGAATTCAAGCCACTCTTCAATAGATAAGTGGTCAAGGGATATGAACAATTTTCAGATGATGAAATTAAAACCATCTCTAGTCATATGAAAAGTTGCTTCAAATCGCTATTGATAAGAGAAATGCAAATTAAGACAACTCTGAGGTACCATTACACACCTGTCAGATTGGCTAAAATGACAGGAAAAGATAACGATGAATGTTGGAGGGGATGTGGGAAAATTGGGACACTAATACATTGTTGGTGGAACTGTGAATGGATCCAACCATTCTGGAGAGCAATTTGGAGCTATGCTCAAAAAGTTGTCAAACTGTGCATACCCTTTGACCCAGCAGTGTTTCTACTGGGCCTATATCCCAAAGAGATCTTAGAGGAGGGAAAGGGACCCACATGTGCAAGAATGTTTGTGGCAGCCCTTTTTGTAGTGGCTAGAAACTGGAAACTGAATGGATGCCCATCAATTGGAGAGTGGCTGAATAAATTATGGTATATGAATTTCATGGAATATTATTGTTTGGTAAGAAATGGCCAGCAGGATGATTTCAGAGAGGCCTGGAGAGACTTGCATGAACTGATGCTGAGTGAAACAAGCAGAACCAGGAGATCATTATACACGACAACAACAATATTACATGATGATCAATTCTGATGGACATGGCTCTCTGCAACAAAGAATTGTCTCAAACCAGTTCCAATTGTTCACTGTAGAAAACCATATACACCCAGAGAGAGGGACATGAAATATGGACCACAACGTAACATTTTCATGATCTCTATTGACATTTGCTTGCATTGTGTTGCCTTTCTCTGGTTTTCTTTTTCTTCTTGTAGATAGGATTTTTCTTGCACAACTTGTCAACTATTATTACATTATTAACATGTAGTGGACTTCCTACCATCTAGGGGAGGGGAGGGGACTGGGGGTAAAAGTTGTAATGGAGAGCTTTGTAAAGATCAATGCTGGGGAACTACCCATACATATGTTACACAAATAAAAAGCTTTAAAAAAATGAATTTAAATATGATACTTGGATTTACTTCTGTCAGAATTCTCTGTCAAATTCTCTTCAACTTCTAGCTCAATCAGGCAATGTGTTGATTGTGAATAACCAAATCCTTTTGATTTTGCGAGACATGATAAACACAAGATTATTCATTGATATAAAAAAAAGAAAAACAAAAAACAAAACCAAAAACAAATATATTAAGAAGTTGAGAGGCCGCTAGATGGTACAGTGGATAGAGTACCAGCCCTGAAGTCAGGAGGACCTGAGTTCAAATTTGACCTCAGACACTTAATACTTCCTAGTTATGTGACCCTGGGCAAGTCCTTTCACCCCAATTGCTCAGCAAAAAAATAAAATAAAATAAAATAAAAAAAATAAAAAGTTAAGAAGTTGAGAAGGATAGGAGAGAAAAGAGATAGAAAAATGGAAAATGTCATTAAAGGAGTTTTACACTGTTGATATCTTGATCTTTGTTATTTCTGATGTTGGTGAAAGACTTTTTCCTTTATAAAAATGAATTTTCATTGGAGAAATAATAAAATGAATGGATTATACTATAATTTTCTCCAAGTTTCCTTCAATTTATAAATTACTGTGATTCTGAGTTAACAAGGTAGGATAAATTCATGATCTTTCATCTAAGTATAGTTCCAAAAGTCTTAGTGCAATTTTAAGCTTTAGAGGCTTAAAATTTTACACTATGATTTTTGGGACACCTTACATTTCTCTGATAATGATAGGAGATGGCTAAAGAAATAGAAGTCTATCCTCTCAGATAAACACCAGGGATTATTTTCAATCTCCATTTATAAAATTCTATACTCATTCTCTTTCTACCTGTAACATTAACAATGGCCATCACACCTCAAGAGAGCTATCATGTTTAAAAAAAAAAAAAAAAAAACCTGGCCTAAAAAAATCCAGGAAAATATGGGTGATCCTAATCAAGTCACGTAACGCCTCAGTCCTCCAGGTGATATTGTAAGGCCATATAAGGTACAAAAGGAGGAGACCAAGTTGTGAGATCCTACAACAAAATCTAGGCCCAGCAGTTCCTAAACCTCACAGTGGGAACCCTGCAAAGGGGTAACTCCATACCCTAGTAAACAGGGATGAGATGGGATGCATAAATGTTAGGGGGTCCTCAAACTTATCTTTTTGAGTTGCCATATTTTCCAGAAACATTGAACGTGTCATAGATGACACCCCCTACCCTTCACACCAAGTTGGCATAATTTGTTGTTTGCATCCCAAACTGGACTCCCGGTGTGGCCTTGGGAGTCAAGACAGATACCTGTCAATCCATATCATATTGGGAAATTGCTTGTGCATCTAAGACCTGTGCAGATAAGTAAACCATCCAATCTTCATAGAATAGCAGGCAAGGAATGGCAAAGAAAATTTGAGTATTTGAAAGACTGTAAAAAACTTCATGCATGAAGCGAATGTGCATGAAAATTAGAATGGTCCAAAGAGAAAATAGAGACTCAACAAGAGATGAGAAATATTAAAACACCCCCCTTCCCCAATTGGAAATTGCTGTTTCTCATACAAGATATTCCATTTCCAGGCATTTTCACTGGCTATCCCCATGCTTGGAATTTTCTTCCTGCTTTTCTGATTTCTGGCTTCTTTGGTTTCCTTCCTAAAATCCTCCATCCTATAAAAAAGCAAAGCCTTTGCAATTTCTTGTATTTATTTTAATTAAATTAAATTTAAATTTCTTGTAATAGTTGGCACATAGCTGGTGATTAATAAATGCTTAATGACTAGGAAACAGAGACAATGTACTATTATGTGAGGCTGTAACAACTGGTTGATGTAAGACTATGAGGGTTTTTCCATTTGGTACTGGCTAAGAAATAGAGCAGTTGACCAGTGGAATAGGATAGGATCAAAGGACAAATCAGGCAATAACTATAGCAATCTAGTGTTTGATAAACCCAAAGAGCCAAGCTTTTGGGATAAGTGCTCACTATTCAACAAAAACTTCTGGGAAAATTGGAAACTAGTATGGAAGAAATTAGGGCTTGACTCATACCTAACACCACATACTAAGATAAGATCTAAATGGGTTCATGATTTAGACATTAAGAGTGATATTATAAGCAAATTAGAGGAACATAGGATAGTTGAACCTCTCAGACCTGTGGAGAAGGAATAAATTTGTGTCCAAAGAACTAGAAATATACAGAGAATTGTCTCATATTTATAAGAATTCAAGCCACTCTCCAATCGATAAATGGTCAAAGGATATGAACAATTTTCAGATGATGAAATTAAAACCATCTCTAGTCATATGAAAAGGTGCTCCAAATCACTATTGATCAGAGAAATGCAAATTAAGACAACTCAGATACCACTACACACCTGTCAGATTGGCTAAGATGACAGGAAAAGATAATGATGAATGTTGGAGGGGATGTGGAAAAACTGGGATACTGATACATTGTTGGTGGAACTGTGAACAGATCCAACCATTCTGGAGAGCAATTTGGAACTATGCTCAAAAGTTATCAAACTGTGCATATCCTTTGACCCAGCAGTGTTTCTATTGGGCCTATATCCCAAAGAGATCTTAAAGGAGGGAAAGGGACCCACATGTGCAAGAATGTTTGCGACAGCCCTTTTTCTACTGGCAAGATTGAAAAGGATGCCCATCAACTGGAGAATGGCTGAATAAATTATGGTATATGAATGTCATGGAATATTATTGTTCGGTAAGAAATGGCCAGCAGGATGATTTCAGAGAGGCCTGGAGAGACTTGCATGAACTGATGCTGAGTGAAACAAGCAGAACCAGGAGATCATTATACACAACAACAATACTATATGATGATCAATTCTGATGGACATGGTTCTCTTCAACAATGATGTGATTCAAACCAGTTCAGCGATGAAGATAGTCATATACATCCAGAGAGAGGCTTGAGGGAACTGAGTGAGAACCATAACACAGCATTTTAACGCTTTCTGTGAATATTTTCCTGCATTTTGTTTTCCTTCTTAGATTGTTTTTTTCTCTTTTTCTAGATCTGATGTTTCTTGTGCAGTAAGATAACTGTATAGATATATCTACATATATTGGATTTGTCATATAATTTAACATATTTAGCATGTATCAGATTACCTGTCATCTAGGGGTGAGGGGTGGGGGGAAGGAGGGGAAAAGCTTGGAACAACAAAAAAGAAAGTTTTGCAAAGGTCAATGTAGAAAAATCACTCATATGTTTTGTAAATAAAAAGCTTAGAAAGAGAAAACAAAAACAAAAACAAAAACAAAAAACGACCAGCAGGATGATTTCAGAGAGGCCTGGAGAGACTTGCATGGACTGATGCTGAGTGAAGTGAGCAGAACCAGGAGATCATTATAGATGGCAACAACAAGACTATATGATGATCAATTCTGAAGGACATAGTTCTCTTCAATAATGAGATATTTCAAACCAGTTCCAGTTGTTCAGTGATGAAGAAAGCCATATACACCCAGAGAGAGGTCTGTGGGATCTGAGTCTAGACCACAACATAGCATTTTCACACTTTTTATTGATGTTTGCTTACATTATGTTTTCCTTCTCAGGTTTTTTTTTTCCCCCCCTCATAGATCCGATTTTTCTTGTGCAGCAAGATAACTATAAATATATATACACATATTCGATCTTGTCAAATATTTTAACATAATTAACATGTATTAAACTTCCTGCCATCTTGGGGAGGGGGTGGGGCATAGGAGGGAAAAATTTGTAACAGAAAGCTTTGCAAGGGTCAATGTTGAAAAATTGCCTATGCATATGTTTTGCAAATAAAAAGCATTAATTAAAAAAGACTATGAGGGTTTTTAAAAGCAAGAGGGGAAAAGGTTTTGGGGGTAGTTTTTTCGTTGGTTTTCTTTTTCCCCTAGGGGAAAAAGAAAGCCTCTGGATATGCTGAGTAGAGTAATGCAATGAATATATCTCATATGCACTAAAAGATTATCACATTGGATGCAGTGCAGAAGCTGTAATGAACTAGGCAGAGTCCTGAAGTTGGCAGATCAATTAGACTATTGCAATAATCTAGACTCAAGGAGGATGGTTATGAACAAAGAGAAGCAACTGGATGAAAGTGATGACTACAATAATATAAATGGAAAGAACAATAAAATAAAATAGAACTATGTGATTTAAATGATCAAAGAAAAGAATTTAAAAAATAGTTTCCTCTTTTCACTGGAAAAGTAGAAAACTATAAATAATGTTGCATGTTTGTATGACAATTTTGCTAAATAAACTAAGTGGCTTGGATTTGCCTAACTGGTTCCCCCCACCCTTTTTTAATGTTTGTTTCAAAGAAAAACAGGAAAGGGTAAAGGGATATATTCAGAAATATATAAGATACATAAAAAAGATGTTAATGTTCAAAAGTAGAAATTAACCTCTAGTTCAAATGAAATTAATTTAAAATTATCACCTCATGTCTCTTTTTAGAATAAAGTGCTATCAGTGCTTGCTACAAATATTTTTAGACCAGTATAGCTAAAATTAATAATTATGACTGAAGAAAAGAGGTGTTGACAAGAAAATGCCAGAAGGTACTCATATTAAATTCAAATGCAGTATAAAAATCAAGATTTTACTTCAGTTTTTTTTTTTAATTTCATTGTGATCAGGAATCCAAAGATGGTTCAATCTAAAAACTATAGGCTATTATAATGAATCATATTAATAATAAAAATTACATGAATAGATTAAGATACAGAAGGCCTTAAGTCAAAATATAGAAATCATTTACAATAAAAACATCTAAAAGGATAGGGGATTTTTATTATCTTCAAAATCAAATAAAATTCTTTGAGTTCTTCCATTCTTTATCCAATTACTCTGGTGACTATGTTAATTTCTCTTTGATTAAGGCATTCAGACAAGGAATGAATTCTAATTTATTATCCTTTATCAATATACTATTTTGAAAAAAGAATTGGGTCTTTTGAAGCATTCATATTAAGAAATTGTTTTAATATTTTATTTTTTCTAAAATACATAAAGGCAAGTTGTCATTTTTAAAAAATGAGTTCCAAATTTTCTTTCTCCCTTCACTAAGATGGTAAGCAATTTGATATAAGTTGTGAATGTACAATTGTGTAAAACATTTCCCTATTAATCAAGTTGTAAAAGAATTAATAGGACAAAAGGGGGGGAGAAGGAAATTCAGATTCCATTAGTTCTTTCTCTGGGATACGGGTAACATTTTTCATCATGAAATTTTTGGAATTTTCTTGGATCACTATATTGATGAAAATAGATATTTTCTAAAGATATTAGCAACTGATCTCATTAGTTTCTGGCAAATAGAGGGAGAAGAAAGAGTAGCAATATCATATTTGTGGTATTTGTTATTATTTCAAGTCTGTTAGTTCTGTTTCTTCAGTGAGACTATAAACTTCAACAATCATATTTTACTCCCTCCAAAACCCAGTAAAATGCAACCTCAGAAAATGAAAGGAAAAATTCAAGCAATTCTTCAATCACAGTATGTAATCACAATATGCTTAAACAATCTATTGCAAAGATATTTAAATAATGAATAATTTACCTGAATATTGGAAAAGAATTTATATTCACAAACTGCTACTATACTAGCATAAAGCAAATTTTATAATATAAGAAAAAAAATTCTTACAATTATTTGTTTTGATATGTAATACCTCTTCAAATAGTGCTCATTTATACCAATAAATTCATTTGTAAGAGAATAATAAACTTAAAGTGTAAAACAAGATACCTAAAGATCTCCATAATACTGCATTTAAGTGTCAAATTTGTACTGTCCACAATCCCTAACCCAAACAGACATACCCACCTTCCTATCCCCAGGAAAATACAGTGAATTCTCATAATATGCTTTTTACAAGTTCTAATCTGTGTCTCAATCTCTTTTTAAAATTCTAAAAAGATATCAAACAACCTTATCTAAAAATTTCATCTTGGAAAAAGTATTATAAATATACCAGATTTGGTATTATTTTTAATAGTTTATTTACCAAGCACTAAAAATTAATTTTCACTCACCTACCCTCACCCATATTAAAAAAATAAATAAATAGAGACTTCAAAACATAGCTGAACAGTCTGGCAAAAGAGATTTTCTCATTTTTGCTATTCACTTTTGCAAGTCACCCAAGGGCATAAGAGTTATGGTTAGCATTAAGCATAACTCTCTTCAATTTGTGAGAACTCAAAGATGAGAAGGGAATATGAATTTAAGACAGAAAAAGATTAAGTGAAACTTATCTTACAGTTAATGTTAACAAAAGTGAATCCCATTTAAACTGGGTTTATGTATTTGAATTAGTGAGGCTTTCTCAGAGGTCATCTGGTCCAATAGAGGCTCAGAGGTCCAAGACGAAAACTATTAACATGACCAAAAAAAAAAAAAAAGAAAAATCATTATTCACAGCTGACCCTCGGCAAGAAACAGAAGCCAGAAATATAAAGATGAAATGAAATTTAAATAAATTAAATCATGTGATTAAACTTTATTTTCCAACATCTTATTGTAAGTTATAATTATAAAATCATAGAACTGAAAGGGTACTTATTATAGTATAATCTACTCATTGAGATTCATTGATTTGCTCAAGGGCTTTAAGATTGGAAGAGAGTTTTATTCATTTTTATCTTCCAGAAAATACGATTGTTTAATAAATATTTGTTGTTGGCTTGTAAAAATGACCTCCAAAACCAAGAATTAAGAAGAAAAACAGCAAATGAAAATGATTTACAAAGGAAACAAAACTATAAATACAAGTGAATAAAAACTCACTACCAAAGATGAGATTTGAATACTTAGTTGAAGGTCTATAGGGACAAAGTGGCACATGTAACTTAGTTGCAGAAGTTTATTTTATTTTTTTTTATTCCTTTTATTTCCCCCCGAGATCCCTCAAGGCACCCCACCACCATCATCATTGCTACACCTCTTATTAGATGGATACCCTCCCTGCCCTTGCAAATGGGTACCCAGTAAATGCCTTTCCAGTGGGGAGCTGGGTGGAGTGGAAGCAAGCTTTGTTTGAGATATGGGGATGCTGGCATTTTGGGAGCAGTTTTCTTTTTTTCTTTTTTGCAGAAGTTTATTTTAAACTAATCTGGGTTTGTAATAATTTAACATATGTCAATGTCCATAAAAAAAGGATCTAACTATAAAGAGTGATATTGTAAGCAAATTAGAGGAACATAGGATAGTTCACCTCTCAGACCTGTGGAGATGGAATAAATTTATGTCCAAAGAAGATCTGGAACTCTTAATTGAATACCAGATAGATAATTTTGACTATATTAAGTTAAAAAGTTTCTGTACAAACAAAACTAATGCAGACAAGATTAGAAGGGAAGCATCAAAATTGGGAAATCATCTTTACATTTAATTGTTCTGATAAAGGCCTCATTTCTAAAATATATAGAGAACTGTCTCATATTTGTAAGAATTCAAGCCACTCTCCAATCGATAAATGGTCAAGGGATATGAACAATTTTCAGATGATGAAATTAAAACCATCTCTAGTCATATGAAAAGGTGCTCCAAATCACTAGTGATCAGAGAAATGCAAATTAAGACAACTCTGAGGTACCACTACACACCTGTCAGATTGGCTAAGATGACAGGAAAAGATAACGATGAATGTTGGAGGGGATGTGGGAATACTGGGACACTGATGCATTGTTGGTGGAACTGTGAACGAATCCAACCATTCTGGAGAGCTATTTGGAGCTATGCTCAAAAAGTTATCAAACTGTGCATACTCTTTGACCCAGCAGTGTTTCTATTGGGCCTATATCCCAAAGAGATCTTAAAGGAAGGAAAGGGACCCACATGTGCAAGAATGTTTTAGCAGCCCTTTTTGTAGTGGCTAGAAACTGGAAACTGAATGGATACCCATCAATTGGAGAGTGGCTGAATAAATTATGGTATATGAATGTCCTGGAATATTATTGTTCTGTAAGAAACGACCAGCAGGATGATTTCAGAGAGGCCTGGAGAGACTTACATGAACTGATGCTGAGTGAAACGAGCAGAAACAAGAGATCATTATACACGGCAACAACAATACTATATGATGATCAATTCTGTGGGCATGGCTCTCTTCAACAATGATGTGATTCAAACCAGCTCCAATTGTTCAATGAAGAAAGCCATATATACCCAGAGAGAGGGATATGAAATATGGACCACAACATATCATTTCCATGATCTCTATCGATGTTTCTTTGCATTGGATTTCCTTTCTCAGATATTTTTTTGTTCATGTAGATACGATTGTTCTTGCATAGCAAGATAAGTGTGGAAATATGTATACATATATTTGACTTGTCAAATATTTTAATATAATTAACATATAGTGGGAAAAAAAAAGGATCTAACACTCAAGAAGGGTGTCTGCAAATGTTTCAAAAGCTTCCAAGAATTTTAAGAATAAAATACCAAAGACTCATTTCATCTTATTGAATATGATGGAAATAAATAGCCCATTAAATAATAACATTTAATTGTAACCAAAATTTCAGGGCTGAAGCATTTCAAAGTCAACAAAAGTCAAAAGTCAACAAAAATTTATTAGGGACCTACTGTGTGCCAGGCACACTGGAGATATAAAGCAAAAAAAAAAAAAAAAAAAAAAAGAAAAAAAAATCCCTCTTGTCAAGATGTTCACAACTGGAAGATATAAAAGAAGCTGAACAGAATTAGTGTGAAGGAAGCACCTGAGGGAATGATGAAGTCCTGCACTAGAACAGGAAATAATCTGAAGACACAAACTAGAGAGTTGATTTCATCTTGCAGAAATAAAACCTAGAGATCATGAAGTTCAGGAGAGCAGCCAATGGGAAATTAAATGAATGTCCTGGGTAAATTCCTGAAATGTTGAAAGATCCGAGAGGTGTTATTTCTTGTCCACCCTCTACCCTCTCCAAGCAGAGGGAGGGGACCCCTGGTTATAGATGCTGAGGGGATATGGAACGCACCATCTCTGGCTAAAGATAAACTCAGAAGGATCTCTTGATTCAGTAGCTGAAGTATTTGGCTTCAGTTTACTCATTTATAACATTGGAAATAGGAACTAGGGAGCATTGTATGGACCAGAATACAAGTTTGAATTGAGAGAGTAGTGATTTGGGGGCATATGATTTAGCTTCAAGTACTGTCTCTGCTATTTATTTACCTGTTTGACTTCAGGTTAATCAGTTAGACTATTAGTTTCCTCATCTGTAAAATGGGAAGTAGCCACTCAATAAAGTCCAAAAATCTACAATATTGTGAACAATTATATGGTCATCCCACTGTAATGTATTGTGTCTTTATATACTGTTGTTGTAAAGATTGGATTATACTGTTATGAAAATGAATGTATATGTAATGAACATATAAGTATGCTCCACAAGTGTGATAGGGACATAATTACTACATATACACTGTAGCCCATATAAATTCTATATAGATACCTGACATTTGACAATGGATCCCGATCCAATAAAACAACTATTCTACCATTTAATATATGTTCACTGAACTGAAGTGAAACAACCACAAAGAAACATCATGCACCTATTTGCTGTTTTTTGAGTTTGGTCCCTCATCTCCTGCCTTATCAAAGGCTTTCCTCCAAGCCTGGAATGACTGCTTAACCTCCATCTCTTTAGTTTCCTGGATTTCTTCAAGTTTAGCTCTTGTCCCAGGTCCTCTGACAGAAGTCACTCTTCTCACCCCAACTTCCCTGGACAGAGGTTAGGAACAAGAAAAAGAAGAGCAGGGGAAAGTACAGTTTCTAGAATAAGAAAGTAATAGTCTTAACTGTACTTTGCCCTCAGCAGATCTCATAGGTCATGTTACGTTCAGTTCTGAATGGTATGCTTAAGAGAAGACACTGAAAAAGCTAGAAGAGATATCATAGGAAGGTAACCAGAATGAGATGACTCTTGAGTTCATGCCATGTAAAATCACTTAGGAAGACCCGGTGATTTGGCTTGGAGCAGACTCAAAGGGGAAATGAAATGTGCTTTCTGATATCTGAAGCATTGTAGGTAGATGAGCCAGCCAACAGACTCATTCTGTTTGGGCCTTAGGCAGAATCAAGAGCAGTACATAGAAGTTGAAAAGAAGCAAATTTAGGCTTGATATCAGGAAAAATTCTTAAGTAGAGCTGTATATAAATGGAATGGGCAGTCCCTAGAAGTAATGAATTTTCCCTGTTTGGATGTTTTCAAGCAGAGGCTGGATGTCCACTTGTCAGGTATGTAATAGTGGATATTTCTTAGATACATAACTTGACCTGGAAGATGGTCACTCTGTGGGTTCTATAAGGAGAGAAAACATACAGCCATCTAAATAAGGGGACAAGGCCTCAACATGGCAGTTTTGTGGAAGACACATAAGCAGTTGGGGAATAGAAAAAAGAGTACTGAAGAATATTGAGACTTCTAAAAGAGTTGAGGAGAAAATACATTGCAGATATGAAGATCAATTTGTGCAAAGACAATGAATAGAGCCTCTTTGTGTCATATGTGGACAGCGAGAGGACCAGTTTGGACCATATTATGTATAAAGCCTGGAAAAGTAGGATTGGGTCAGGTGAAAAATGATTTACTTTTGGTAGAACCGTGAATTGGCCCAACTATTCTGGAAAGTAAGTGGAAACTATACCCAGAAAGCTATTAAATTGTTCATACCTCTGATCTGTGACACCATTACTACATCTATATTACAAAGATTTTAAAGAAAGAAGAAAAAAGCCCATAAATACAAAAATATGTATAACAGCTCTTTTTGTGGGAGCAAAGAATTATAAAATTAAAGGGATGCCCATCAATTTGGGAAGAGATGAACAAGTAATTTATGGGATATGAATGCAATAGAATACTATTATGTTGTAAGGCATAATAAAAGAGATGGTTTCAGAAAAATTTGGGAATGCAAGTATGAACTGATATAGAGCAAAATGAGCAGAACCAGGAAAGCAATGTTTACAATATCAATAATACCATAAGAGCAGTTAACAATGAAAAACTTAGGATCCACTCAAAGACCTACCATAATTCCTAGGAACTCATGATGAAAAGCATACTATGCACTTTCAGAAAGACTCAAAAAATGCAGACAATAGCATATATTCTTCCCCTCTCCGACTTTTTTTGAGGGAGGGGCATATATTTAAATCAGGAATTTTGTTTTTCAAACCATATACATCTTTGGTGAGCTTTGTTTTTCTTGTCTTCCCTACCTATGGAGAAGGAAGAAAATGAAAACGTTACTGGAAATAAAATTTAAAAACAAAACAAAACAAAACAAAATAAAACAAAAACACCTTTTCCCTATTACTTAATTTTTAAAGAACCTTTCCACAATGTCTGCCATTACCTATGGATCAGGAATTGC
>JAJPUD010016955.1:18471-32609 GCA_023553655.1 Myrmecobius fasciatus
CAGATCTAGAAAGAGAAGAAGAAAAAAACAACCTAAGAAGGAAAACACTCAGTTCCCACAGGCCTCTCTCTGGACGTATATGACTATTTTCATCGCTGAACAATAGGAACTGGTTTGAATCACATCATTGTTGAAGAGAGCCATGCCCATCAGAATTGATCATCATATAGTTCAGGCAGGTCTCTCTAGGCCTCTCTGAAATCGTCCTGCAGGTCATTTCTTACAGAGCAATAATATTCCATAACATTCATATACCATAATTTATTCAGCCACTCTCCAATTGATGGGCATCCCTTCAGTTTCCAGTTTCTAGCCACTACAAAAAGGGCTGCCACAAACATTCTTGCACATGTGGGTCCCTTTCCCTCCTTTAAAATCTCTTTGGGATATAGGCCCAGTAGAAACACTGCTGGGTCAAAGGGTATGCACAGCTTCATAACTTTTTGAGCATAGTTCCAAATTTCAGCCCAAGCTTCACCCAAGTAAATAGTAACTGTTTTTGTTTTGGGTCAGAAACCCAGAGGGTCTTCCCCTCCCAGACCTTTTTTTTTTTTTTAAATAGGTAGAAGAATCCATTCCTTGCTGCATTTCTTATCTAGCCTCAATCTGAGACAGAAAAGAAATTAGTTTAAAAAGGTCATGGTCCCCGGCTGCATCCACTTCCTCTCCAGTTGTCCAGTGGAGGAGGAAGTTAAGAAAAGTGAGGCCAGTGACCTTGTGTAGCTCCCCCTAACTTCAATCCAATTCACTTGCAAGTCATAGCATCACCTTCCTGGTGCCACAGGTTTCTTTGAGAATGAAGGACAAATAATAACAATCAGTTTCTCATTAACTGGGCTGTTTTTTCTACAAAGCTCTCATCTGCTGCTTCTTCAGGGAGCTGTGTGAAGCAGCTTCTCCCCAGCAGAGTTCCTATGCAGCTTCTCTAAGCCTGAGAAAGTCCCAAGTCTGCTTCAATTCTTACCTGACCATCTACAGATCTGGATAATGCTTCTATTCTGAACCCTAGCAAAAAGTTTGTCATTTGCTTATTTTTACAATGTTAGAATTAATGAAGGAAAGAACATTTATTAAGTGCTCTCATGTTCTAAGCCCTAGGGACACTAATAAAAACAAACCAGAAAAATCACTGCCCTAAAGGATCTCATATTCTAATAGGAGAGAACACCATCTACATGGGAGTTAGAGTTGGAAAGTGGTTTGGAGCTGGCTAGGAAGTGGTACAGTACCTGGTAGATAGCAATCTGGCCTCAGAGTCAAGAAGACACAGGTTCAAGTTCCATGTTTGATACATGTGGATGAGGGATCTTAGAGACATCATGCAAAATTTCAGTATTTTACATAGCTCTCAATTACTATAACTAGTATAAGAGGCAGAGAGCATTGGTAGAGAAAGATTCCGCATGAAATCAGTTCCAATAATCTCTCACTATTCTCCCAAAGATGCCCCGCATTTTGGTGTTTTTGTTGTCTTCATTTACAATGTTGTAGTCATCGTACATTCTTTTTCTATTGTTTTTTTTTTCATTCTACATCAGAACCTGCAAGTTTTCCCATCTTTCTATAAATTCATCATACTTAGAGTAAAATAATATTTCATTACATCATAACATCATTCATTCAACTACCACCCAAGTACTGGCGATGTAGTTTGCTTATAGTTTTTTTCCCCTATTCCAAATAGTGCTATAAGGAACATTTTTGTTGTTTCTTCATGGCACTGACTTCCCTGTGGTGTATATTTATACTCGACAGTGAAAATAGTGAATGAGTCAAAGGGCATGAATTATATAGCTTTCTTTTTGCAATGTGATTTTTGATCAGGATGCCATTTCCTCATTAAAAAAAAACATTTATCACATAAAAGATTTAAATCTAGAAGGAACCTCAAAGACCCTTTAATTTTAGGGATGCAGAAACTGAGGGCTCAAAATTTAAAATTTCCCCTAAGTCACCCAGGCAGTAAACACCAAGACAGGAGGCAAAAACAGATTCTTCAAGTTAGCCAGCAATCTTTGCTTTTGGGAGGCTGTGCATTTTATATTTCTAATTGTTAAGGGATAACAGTATCATTATATAGTTTTTCATTTTCCATTTCTTAGTTAAAGTAAGTCATCTGTGCCTTTTTTTTTTCCCAGTGGCAACTTTCAGAATTATTGCCCTCTAGTCTTATTGTGCTTTGAACCTCATTACAAAACAAACCAAAAATACCAAAGTTACTATTGTTTTGATGCAACAGAACCTCCATTTCTGCTATTTTTATCTACAAAAACTAACTGACAAAGTCCCTACCTTTGTAGTTCCCTCTTTCCACTGCCTGTTGCTTAATGTAATTTCTTCATTTAACATGCCCCAAATTTAGATGATATAGTATTTACTCTTTATTTTATCTTTTTAACTAATTTATTTTGCTTTTATGCTCTCTTTTACCTGATCTAACAAGCCAAAAGGTTAATTTGAAACCATAAAGGATTCTTTCTAAGTCCTGGAGACACTTACATGAACTGATGCTAAGTGTAGTGAATAGAAGCAAGACTATATTGTAAACAGCAACAAGAAGATTATACAATGATAAATTCTGATATACATGGCTCTTTTCAACAGCAAGGTGATTCAGAGTAGTCCAGATGGTATTGCGATAGAGAGATACACCCAGAGAGAGGGCTGTGGGAACTGAATATGGATCACAACAGAGTATTTTCACTTTTTGTTGTTGTTTGCTTGCATTTTGTATCCTTTCTCATTTTTCCTCCTTTTGATCTGGTTTTTCTTGTGTATGATAAATGTAGGAATATGTACAAAAGAATTGCACATGTCTATTGCATTATATTGGATTACTTGCCATCTAAAGGAGGGGATGGGGGAAGGGAGGGAGAAAAATATTTTGGAACAAGATTTTTTCAAGGATGAATGTTGTCAACCATGCATGTTTTGAAAAGAAAAAGCTTTACAAAAATAAAATAATTCTAGCTTGTTTTCCTACTTCTTTGCCTACAAACTCTCATTCCTCTACTACTGTTATCACACAAAGTAGTGGATTAATTGGCACTCTCCTGATCTCGGTTCATTTCTGTAATAGCACACTGTCTCACCTAACAATCAAAAGGAATGAATTTATTTTCTATTCCATGAAGCTTTATTTTCTCAAATAGTGATTTTTTTTTTTCCAGGCATATATTTTCCCTATCCTCCTCAACTTTCAGCATATCACAAATGTTAATAACAGTCATCTCCTCCTCCTTCCTATACTATATAGCACACTTGAAAAAAAAATTTTTTTTTTAATTAAAAGTTTGAGGAAGACAGTCCTTCCTATCCCACCTGAGATGGAAGTGATCTCAATACTGATCTGGAAGGAAGTCTTAACCTGCTCAGTTTTTCCAATGTGGCCTGGTTCATCCAGAGGCCTAAAAGCTTTACCCTAATAAGGCTCAGAGAACTTCCAGAAATCAAGGTATTTATCAGCCTCAGCCTCTTTTAGTAGCTAGGATTACCAGTATTCCACACCATACCTAGTAGGTGGGTTTTTTTGTTTTTGTTTTTTTAAGAGCTGAATTGTCATAGAAGCAAAATCTGGAATGAAATCTGGAGAATTAGAAACCTAACCTTGGGTTTGGGGGAAGAATAAAAATTGTGCACACAAATATGAAGGATGTGCCCTGAAAAATGTACATTTTGTGCTAGATAGCAGAATAAGAGAATATCCAGTTCAATGCCATCATTTTATGGGTAATGAAATGGAGGCAGAATTAGATAACTAAAACATTTAATAAGCACTTCCCACATATCAGCTAAGCATTAGCGATACAAATCCAAGCAAGGCAGTACTTACCCTCAAGTAGCTTCGTCCTGATAGGGTTAGGGTTAGACAATATAGAAAGGAAATAGAAACACAGAAAGGGGAGTTGGAAAAGGAATAGGGAGAAGGCTGCAAGCTACACAGCAGGGTAAACATCCTGACCCTCTCCCAAAGCTCACCTAAAAGAGCAAAGTGACGCGGGAGCAGAGTTAAAACTGGGTAGAAAAGGCATGGCATATAGACTGCTGGGAATGAAAATCTGAATTATGGATTATCCAGCTAAGATTTGAACTTGGGTCTTCTCAATTAAAGTTCAGGACTCAATCACTCCATAGTCTCTCCCCTTCAATTTCTAAAACTGTATAATGCACACGCAGCATCATTTTTTATTTTTAAAATTATTAAATATTAATTGAAAACTATATATACAGTACTGAGTAAATAAACTGTACTATACAAAAAGGAGAATCACCAGATTGGGAAAGGAACTAGAAATCATACAATACAAAAATCAACTGTTTGGCCTTGTTTGCATTAGAAGTGGGCATTTTCTCCTTAGGGAGTTTGCTTCACCAATTAAATTAAGTCTGATCCCCAGCCAAAAAAAGAAATAATAGGAGACAACTAGGAGGTGCAGTGGATAGAGCACCAGCTTTGAAGTCAGGAGGACCTGAGTTCAAATCTGATCTCAAGACACTTAACTGGCTGTGTGACCCAGGGCAAGTCACTTAACCCCAATTGCCTCAGGAAAAAAAAAAAAAAAAAAAAAGGTAAAGCCTTTGGAGCAGCTAAATGGCCCAGTGGATAGAACACAGCCCCTGAAGTGAGGAGGACCTGAGTTCAAACTTAATACTTCCTAGTTGTATGACCCTAGGCAAGTCACTTAACCCCAATTGCCTTAGCAAAAAGAAAGAAAGAATAGTCAAATCAAATATATTACATAAACAAAATAGAATAAAAATAACTTTTCTCCCCCATTTTTCATTATAGACATAATTTTACATATGAACCTGAGAAAGACTTCTATTAGTAGATTATAATGGTTCCCTCATTCTCACAGTTTTTGCAAATTAAATACTTATTTAGTTTGTGCAAGAAACCAAATATATAAAGATGAAATAATTTTAAGGACCAGTATTGAATAAGTCTATGTACAGAAAAAGTCCAGTTCAGGTATTACCTGTGACCTGTTCTCTGTAAAGGCAAACAATTCAAAGCATTGGCTCACTTATCTCCCTTAATAATGAAAGACATACTGATCAGTGGCATAGGATAGAATATCAGGACAATCTAGGCAATAACTTTAGCAATTTAGTGTTTGATAAACCCAAAGACCCCAGCTTTTGGGATAAGTACTCACTATTCGGCAAAAACTGCTGGGAAAATTGGAAACTAGTGTGGAAGAAATTAGGGTTTGACCCATACCTAACACCACATACCAAGATAAGATCTAAATGGGTTCAAGATCTAGATATAAAGAGTGATTTTGTAAGCAAGTTAGAGGAACGTAATATAGTTTACCTCTCAGACCTGTGGAGATGGAATAAATTTATGTCCCAAGAAGAACTGGAACTCTTAACTGAACACCAGATAGATAATTTGGATTGTATTAAGTTAAAAAGTTTCTGTACAAACAAAACTAATGCAGACAAGATTAGGAGGGAATCATCAAGTTGGGAAATCATCTTTACATTTAATGGTTCTGATAAAGGCCTCATTTCTAAAATATATAGAGAATTGTCTCATATTTATAAGAATTCAAGCCACTCTTCAATAGATAAATGGACAAGGGATATGAACAATTTTCAGAGGATGAAATTAAAACCATTTCTAGTCATATGAAAAGGTGCTCCAAATCACTATTGATCAGAGAAATGCAAATCAAGACAACCCTGAGGTACCACTACACACCTGTCAGATTGGCTAAAATGACAGGAAAAGATAACGATAAATGTTGGAGGGGATGTGGGAAAACTGGGACACTAATACATTGTTGGTGGAACTGTGAACGGATCCAACCATTCTGGAGAGCAATTTGGAGATATACTCAAAAAGTTGTCAAACTGTGCATACCCTTTGACCCAGCAGTGTTTCTACTGGGCCTATATCCCAAAGAGATCTTAGAGGAGGGAAAGGGACCCACCTGTGCAAGAATGTTTGTGGCAGCCCTTTTTGTAGTGGCTAGAAACTGGAAACTGAAGGGATGCCCATCAATTGGAGAGTGGCTGAATAAATTATGGTATATAAATGTTATGGAATATTATTGCTCTGTAAGAAACGACCAGCAGGATGATTTCAGAGAGGCCTGGAGGGACTTGCATGAACTGATGCTGAGTGAAACGAGCAGAACCAGGAGATCATCATACACAGCAACAACAGTATTACATGATGATCAATTCTGATGGACATGGCTCTCTGCAACAAAGAATTGTCTCAAACCAGTTCCAATTGTTCACTGAAGAAAACCATAAACACCCAGAGAGAGGGAAATGAAATATGGACCACAACGTAACATTTCCATGATCTCTATTGACATTTACTTGCATTGTGTTGCCTTTCTCTGATTCTTTTTTTTTTCTTGTAGATAGGATTTTTCTTGCATAACTGTCAAGCTTTTCAACATTATTAACATGTAGTGGACTTCCTGCCATCTAGGGGAGGGGAGGGGACTGGGGGTAAAATTTGTAATGGAAAGCTTTGTAAAGATCAATGTTGGGGAACTACCCATACATATGTTATACAAATAAAAAGCTTTAATAAATAAAAAATAAATAAATAAAAAGTTTCTGTACAAACAAAACTAATGCAGACAAGATTAGGAGGGAATCATCAAATTGGGAAATCATCTTTACATTTAAGGGTTCTGATAAAGGCCTCATTTCTAAAATATATAGAGAACGGTCTCATATTTATAAGAATTCAAGCCACTCTTCAATAGATAAATGGACAAGGGATATGAACAATTTTCAGATGATGAAATTAAAACCATTTCTAGTCATATGAAAAGGTGCTCCAAATCACTATTGATCAGAGAAATGCAAATTAAGACAACTCTGAGGTACCACTACACACCTGTAAGATTGGCTAAGATGACAGGAAAAGATAATAATGAATGTTGGAGGGGATGTGGGAAAACTGGAACACTGATACATTGTTGGTGGAACTATGAACGGATCCAGCCATTCTGGAGAGCAATTTGGAACTATGCTCAAAAAGTGATCAAACTGTGCATACCCTTTGACCCAGCAGTGTTTCTATTGGGCTTATATTCCAAAGAGATCTTAAAGGAAGGAAAGGGTCCCACATGTGCAAGGATGTTTGTGGCAGCCCTTTTTGTAGTGGCTAGAAACTGGAAACTGAAGGGATGCCCATCAATTGGAGAGTGGCTGAATAAACTATGGTATATGAATGTTATGGAATATTATTGCTCTGTAAGAAATGACCAGCAAGACGATTTCAGAGAGGCCTGGAGAGACCTGCATGAACTGATGCTGAGTGAGATGAGCAGAACGAGGAGATCATTATACATGGCAACAACAAGACTATATGATGATCAATTCTGATGGGCATGGCTCTCTTCAACAATGAATTGTCTCAAACCAGTTCCAATTGTTCAGTGAAGAAAACCATATACACCCAGAGAGAGGGATATGAGATGTGGATCACAATATAACATTTTCATGAACTCTATCGATGATTGCTTGCATTGGGTTTCCTTTCTCAGATATTTTTTGTTCATATAGATACGATTGTTCTTGCACAGCAAAATAAGTATGAAAATATGTATACATATATTCGACCTGTCAAATATTTTAATATAACTAACATGTAGTGGACTTTCTGCCATCTAGGGAAGGAGAGGGGACTAGGGGGAAAATTTGTAATGGAAAGCTCTGTAAGAATAAAAAAAAAACAAAAAACAAACAAACAAACAAACAAAAACACAAGGTCTGGTAAGCAGTTGGCACTTAATAAATGTTTAATGACTGAGGAAAAAAAAAAAGAATCAATGCTGAGGAACTACCCGTACATATGTTATCCAAATAAAAAGCTTTAATTAAAAAAAAATAATGAAAGACATACTCAAGATAAATTTAGGATAATCTTGGTGGAGAATGCATATGACAGGAACAAAGCACAATTATGCTACTTACAACTCTGTTTTGACAAATATCTTGTTATTAGTAGTTACTGTTATTTACAATCCTGTTATGATAGAAACCTTGTTATTGCTAGTTAAGGTGGAACTGAAATGTCAAAGTATGGTCTATATATTAACCCTGGAATGTACATGGTGCCACCTGGAGGTAGCTGGTGTTAATGCAATACTAACTTAAAGAGTATATAAACTCTGGCTCTCAGATTAATAAACAAAAATTGCAAAGCAAATTTTTCTACCTACTCGTGGATATTCACACTGATTCATACTCACAGTATTCAGTGCTGCTGGGCTCCAACAAAATAAGATGTATATTCTTTCCTCAAGGAAATTACAATCTAATGATGGAGGCAAAATCATGACCACCACAAAGAATTTGAAATTTGGGAAGAGATGGTTCTCATTTGAAGAGACTTGGGAAGTAGTGGCACTAAAATTGAGCCTTGGAAGAAAACAAGCATTTTAATAGGCAGAGAAGAAAATAAGTCCATTTTCAGACTGAGGGATAGGTTAGCAAAGACACAGAGAAGTGGGTAGATTGGTAATTTCAAATACTAACTAATCTAGTTGAGTTCAGAAAATGAAAAATGCAACAATAGAAGAGTGGAATATGATGCTGAAGAGTAGGGTACAGTCATTAAAAAGAACCTTAGGATACCAACTGTGAACTATCTGCCAGGCAATAGGGAATACAAAAAAAAATGTAATGATCTAAGTCAAGAAAGAGGTTTGGTCTGCTCAAGAACTTTCCAAGTGCTTTTCCATAGTTTAGGACACAGACATTTTTCAATAAGACCCAATTGTTGACTAAATTGTGTGCTGATTAAGATTTTACACTAATGTGACAAACTGCTGAGAAACCTTTTTGAATTGATGGTCTAGAAATGGCAGCAGGGAAGTGTTGACAAAATGCGGTGATTATGTCAGTTCTGTTTTTCTCCAAAAATTGTTTTCCAAGGCCACAAATAATGCCTCTAATCCAGCCAGTAACTTACTGTACAGCAATACATGTGGTTGGTTACATAAGAGTTGAGAGGGAGACTACAGAAAATTAAGTATAAATAATCATTTCGATTAATACTCCTAACAAGCTATCTTTAGCCAAAAGTTCTAGTTCCCTAATTGAAATGTTCCATTAGGCAATTATATGTTAAAGTACCAGGTGTTAGCAAAAGTGGCACCAGTTCTGGAGTTAGAAGCCTACATTCAGAGTTTTAACTGAACAGTTTACCAGTAGAGATACTAGGCAAATTAATAGACTCTCCGAATTTATTTCCCAACTATAACAGAGGGGAGGGATGAGACTCTTTCAAAATCCAGTGTTCCTTCTACAAAGCAATATTATCTCCCAAGAACATATAATATTCTTTATCACTTTCACTACTTTATGAGTATGTATTCATTTGATGTCATGTGAGCCTAAAGAACCTGGCATAACAGATAAGATCTCTCATCTCCCTTTTAGATAACTAAGTAAATAAGAAAATGTTTGGGTTCCATAATTTCATCTCTCTCGACAAGTTACTGTATTCAAAAATTCCAAAGTAGTATCTGGAAGCAGAGGTATCAAATAATCTATTGTTCTCCATCAATCACTATCCTGGAATGCCCCAAGAGGAGGGAACGCATCTTATACTAAATATATATTTCCTATATTAATAGACAAAGTTGGGAAACACTTCTTGTAGCTGCTACACTATCCCAATTTGTGAAAGTATCACATAAGCACTCCAATTTTAATACAAACTTGGAGTCTTGGAATATCTACTACTATTTCCAGACAAATTTCAAAATATAAATGGTAAAAAGGATATGAACAAGTAGTTCCCATGAGAAGAAATCAAAGCTATAAACAACTATAAGAAAAAGATGCTTCAAATCACTAACAGTAAGCAAAATGAAAATTAAAATAACTCAAGTTCCACCTCAGACCAAACAAATGGTAGAAAATTACAAAAATTGAAAACAACTATTGGAGTTGATTCTGGGACTCTTGGTGGAACTGTGAATTGAACTACCTGACTATTCTTAAAAAAAAAAAAAAAATCGGGGCAGCTAGGTGGCGCAGTGGTTAGAGCACCAGCCCTGAAGTCAGGAGGACCTGAGTTCAAATCTGGTCTCAGACACTTCCTAGCTGTGTGACCCTGGGCAAGTCACTTAACCCCAATTGCCTCAGCAAAAAAAGCAAAAAAAAAAAAAAAAAAAATCAACTTAGAACTATAGCCCAAAGGTCACTGAATTGTGCATACTCCTTGAACGAGTACATATTATTACTAGGCATATACCCCAAAAAGAAAAAAGAGTCAAGAGCCACATGAATAAAAACAGTTAAGATGGCACACTTTTTGTTGTAACAAACAAGAAGAAACAAAAACTGAATTCCCATAAATTGAGGAATGGATGAACAAATTAAGACCTATGAATATAATGCAATATTATTGCTCCAGACAAAGAAAGGCAACATAGGATAACAAAGCTTGCCTCTAAACCAAGAAGAGAGGGAATCGTGTCCTGCTCATGTTGATGTCACTTGAATTGTCTGGACTTTAGTTAAGGCAATGAAATTTTAAAGTGCAAATCTAAATTTATATACAAAATATTTCCTTGCCTGGAATTTACTGATATTATTGAAATCACATGCCCAGTTCCTTATCCCTAGGCAAGGATTTAAAAAGAACTTCAGAGTTCAAATATGCAAAGACATATATGAACTGTGATTTAAAGGGGTCCACAGTACCAAGTCAGATCATTAATGACCTCATCACTGTTAATGAAAACAACTTTCAGACTTAACTGTTACCAATATAAAGACCAACTACAGTTCCAAAAGACAAATAATGAAGTATGGAAAATGGCGCTAAGATTATAGGGAAAGAAAGAGGCATACCTTTTCAGACACAGCAAATAAAACACATTTGTTTTTTCTTGACTAGACTTATTTATAATAAAGAAAAGTATTTAAGGAAGGGATATGGCATCTTAGAAAGTGTTCCAGGGAAAGTAAAGATTGTGATGTAAAAGAAGAGCATCGATGAAACATTTTTTAAAAACCACAAATGAAAATAAAATATAATACAAACAGGGCAATGGAACTATTACATTAAACTTAATATGGATTTTTTTAAAATTTAAACTGTTACAAGTTCGTGGTTTTATATACAAGCTTCTTCCTGGTCTTCTTTGTATATAGAAATGTTCATGATTCTCTAGAAGGAAAAGGGCACAGAGTGGGTTGAGGAGGTGGGAGTTTGGGAAAAATAGTATCAGTATTATATAAGGTGAAATGTCCTAGTAAAAAAAATTTTGAGCATACCCTACTCTTCACTTGGTCTGCATGTACACCTAAGAGTCAAGTTGTTACCTGATATCACTGCCCCCTTGAAAATGATTTAAGTTTAGAAAAATCCTTTTTGTACTAAGTCATAGCTTGTTTTCATTTATTTGAAAAATTCCAATGTTTATCTTTGAAATACAGAAATAAATTGCTAGAGAATTGTGAAGATTTTGTGCGCTTGGAAGAAATGGTCTTCCTCTAGAAATTTAGAAGTTTATCATTTCACTAGCTATAACCTGAAAACTCCTTTGACATTCAGAAATAATCAGACTGCATTATCTTTATTCTTTTAATGATTAAAATTTATTTCAGTGTCAGAAGGTTACAGTTAGAAACTGAAGGTTTCACTGTTCAAAACATAGGAGGAAGTTGTTCACCCTTTTGGTGTCACAAAACTTTTGGATAGTTTTTAATGTCTCCTCAAACTATTTTTAAATGCAAAAACTACACTGGACTAAAAAGGAATTGAATACTAGTCATCAATTTTTAAAAACAGGTATATAACTCCCTGAAATCTATTCACAAATGCATTGTTCTAAACCTTATCCACACCTCCTCCAAGAGATCTAAATATTGGATAAAATAAATCCCTATTCAAGGCAATGCATCATAGGAACCAGGAAAAAACAATTAAAAAACAAAACAAACAAAAAAAACCCCTTAGAAATCAATAGATTAACAAGTTTTTTTGAAGTTCAACTGATCATATCAAACACTCATAAAGTGCTCAAAAATGATGACAAGAACACACTATAGAGGATGTTATTCTCTGGGCTGCGACCTCATCTATATATAATAAAGCCAAAGGCCCAATAGAGCTTTTTAACCTCTGGAGCAGCTAGACTGTGCAGTGGATAGAGCACTGGCTCTGGATTCAGAGAGACCTGAGTTCAAATTCAATCTCAGACACTTACTAGCTGTATGAACCTGGGCAAATCACTTAACGCCAAATGCCTCATAAAAAAACAAAGTAAACAAGTTATTTAACCTCCTTGACCAGGTAATTAGAATCATCTTTTATTTTTTAATAACTGCTGCTTTCTAGGAGGCAAAGGACTGCTTATACTAATTTTTTTTGTTAGCAATACTAATTTTTTTCTTTTTCTTGAAAAATATATTTTTCTTTTTTTCAAAACAATTGGGGTTAAGTAACTTGCCCAGGATCACACAGTTAAGAAGTGTTAAGTGTCTGAGGCTGGGTTTAAACTTGGGTCCTCCTGTCTCCAGGGCTAGTGCACTATACACTGCACCATCTAGCTGTCCCTTAGTAATTTTTTTTTCTTCAAATTATTTTATTTGAACTCATGGTAAAAACACATTCTGGAGGTTTTCTTGTGACTTCTGAGACAAAGTTTAAGTAAAGGATATCCTCTGATGGGTTGGCAAAGTTTGAATTTCAAATGTTTTTCTCTTTAAGCAACGATTTAAAAAACCTGAATGATTTTAGAGAGGCCTGGGGAGACTTACATGAACTGATGCTAAGTGAAATGAGTAGAACCAGGAGATCATTGTGCACGGCAACAACAAGATTATACAATGATCAATTCTGATAGATATGACTTTTTCCAACAATGAGATGATTGAGGCCAGTTCCAATGATCTTGTGATGAAGAAAGCCATCTACACTCAGAGAGAGGACTGTAGGAACTGAGTGTGGACCACAACACAGCATTTTCACTCTTTCTGTTGTTGTTTGCTTGCATTTTGTTTTCTTTCTCAGATTTTTTTTCTTCTTGATCTGAATTTTCTTGTGCAGTAAGATAATTGTATAAATACGTATACATATATTGGATTTAACATATATTTTAACCTATTTAACATGTATTGAATTACCTGCCATCTAAGGGAGGGGGGGATGGGGAGAAGGGAAAATTTTGAACACAAGATTTTGCAAGGGTCAATGTTGAAAATTTATCCATGTTTTATAAATAAAAAGGTTTAACTAAAAACAAACAAACAAAAAAACCCTGAAATTGAGTATTGACTATACTAAGCTTAAATTCTCCCAAATTAAATATGTAAGCTTTATAGAAAATTTCTGTGACCTCTTAATATTCCAGAAATAGAGCATTTCCCATCTACATTATAGTATCTATATCAGTTGAACCTTATCTAAGATACCCCACTATTGCAACTGATCATGATACAATGGCATTTTTTGAAACTTATTTGGAGATACAGAAAACATCATTTACTTTGAAGTGGAAGTTAAGGGAGGAGAAATATAATTTAGCACACTTAAAAATAAACTTTGTACAATACTATCCTTCATAATAATAAAGAAATATCCCAGGAAATTTAAGAATACCACTTAGGAAAGAAGTATCTTTTAAACAACCTTCACTGAAAAAACTGTTCAGGCCCCTCAGTCATATTTGTAAAAAGCCTCCAGTCCATAACCTTCAAATTCTGAAACAAAATCAGTTACAACAAAACAAAATAGAAACATGTTCTTCCTAACCTTAACCTATCTCCTTTTTGTATCAGTTTCTCTAAAGTTTTTCTTTCATTGGTCCCTATTCTAATGTCTTCTTAAATTCTCCCCCTTGCCTCATTAATAACAATCATTTAATTCCTATTACAATAGGGCCTGACCTTATGATGAGTCACTAAATGGTGTTCTAGAGTCCTAAAAGAGTTTATTCATCTCATATGAGTGAGCGGCTGACTCACTATAGGACTAGTCCATTAATAACATTACAGGGAATTACATCCACATAAAATTGGTCTTAAAAATAATCTGAACAGGGGGGCGGAGCCAAGATGGCGAACTGCGGACAGCTTTCTCTGTGAACTCCCTCCGACATTCCCCCAACCCAGACAAAGTAAGCTTTAAAACTGGTTTC
>JAJPUD010016956.1:0-28507 GCA_023553655.1 Myrmecobius fasciatus
GAGCCCAAACTGATGAGAGTAAGATTTACACAATGCTCATGTCCCTCACCTCTATCTCTCAATTATAATAGGTTTTCTTTGCCTCTTCAGGTGATTTTGTTTTCCCTCCTTTTTTATATCTTATTTTACCACTTTTTCCCTCTTTTCCCCAGTATGACAACCTTTTCCCCTCTAGTTCTCTTTTTCATATTATCAAAGTAATATTTAGTTAATTATACTCCCAAACTTTGAGTATCCCCCTAGTAAAAATAAAGTTCTCAAGAGACCTTTCCTTTTTACCTTTTTATGCATCTCTTGAGTTCTGTGTTTGGGTGTTGAATTTTTTGTTCAGATCCGGTCTTTTCATTAGAAATAGGTGAAATTCACCTATATCATTGAATGACCATCTTCTTCCCTGGAGGATAATGCTCATTCTAGCTGGATAGGATGTTCTTGGTTGTAATCCAAGTTCCTTTGATCTTCAGAACATCTGGTTCCAGGCCCTTCGATCCTTCAATTTGGAGGCTGACAGATCGTGTGTGATTATAATTATTGATCATCGGTATTTGAATTGTTTCTTTCTAGCTGCTAGCAGAATCTGTTCCTTGGTGCTATAGTCCTAAAATTTAGCCACGATATTCCTTGGGGTGTTAATTTTCTGGTCTCTTTCAGGAGGTGATCGGTGAATTCTTTCAATGGTGATTTTGCCCTTTGATTCTATAATCTCAGGGCAGTTTTCTTTCAGGATTTCCTGGAAGATAGTGTTTAGATTCTTTTTTTCATCATAGCTTTCAGGAAGTCCAATAATTCTTAGATTGTGTCTCCTAGATCTATTTTCCAAGTCAGTTGTTTTTCCTAGGAGATATTTCATATTTTCTTCTAATTTT
This sequence comes from Myrmecobius fasciatus, assembly GCA_023553655.1. Lineage (NCBI taxonomy): Eukaryota > Metazoa > Chordata > Mammalia > Dasyuromorphia > Myrmecobiidae > Myrmecobius > Myrmecobius fasciatus. The sequence goes on from JAJPUD010016956.1 coordinate 867, forward strand.
TCATTTTTTTTTGTTTTTGTTTGACTGATTCTTGAAGTCTTATTGAGTCATTTACTTGCATTTGTTCAATTCTTTTTTTTAAAGTGTTGTTTTCTTCAGTTACCTTTTTAAGCTCCTTTTGTAACTGGCCAATTTGTTTATTGCACTCTTTTTCCACTTCATTAATTTTATTTTTCAATAAATTGGTGTCTTTTTCATATCTCTTTTGCAGGGCATCATATCCTTCTTGCAAGATATTGTATCCTTCTTGCACTGATTTCAGTTTATTTTCCCATTTATCCTCCAGTTCTCTTTTGAGGTTCTTTATGCAGTCTTCCAGAAAAGCCTTTTGAAAAAGTGACCAGTGATGGTCTTTAATACCTTCATCTGCTATTTTATCTGAAGGAACCTCAGCATCTGGGGTCAACGCTTCTTTGCCTTGATAAAAGCTTTCTATGGTGATAGCTCTCTTTTGCTTCTTCACTTTTTTTTAGACAGAGTGGATATCTCTTTAAGGTAGGGAAAATAAAAGGCAGCTGAAAAGCTTTGCCCTGGTGCACCTGGGCGAGTTGACTTAAGGTGCTGGGCCGGTGGGGGCTAGGACTAAATCCGAATTACTCCTTAAACAAGGCAAATCTGCCAGAACACCTGCCCCCAATCAGGGCAGAGTGTCCCGAGTGCCTCAGATAAACTCCAGGTGTTTGTAATTTGGAATTTGGAGTTTGGAATTTCTGCCACGATGAGCTGAGCTGAGTCCCACCCTCACTTCTGGCCTACACAGGAGTCCTCTATTTATCTCTCTGTCCGAGTCAGACTAACCTGATATGAAGTTGTCCAGAAAGCAGTGCCCAAATATTTCTGAGTTCGTTGACTTGAAGATCAGTTCAGAGGCTTATTTTATTGTTGATTTGAGAGAAGATTGGAGGAGAGGCAGAAATTCACCTTTTCACTCTGCCATCTTAGCTCCGCCCCCAATGCTTATCAATAGAATACTCTTTTAAAATCAACTAGAAATCACCATTACAAATAATTCTGTTATGGAAGTTTTGTCTCTTCCTCCAAAATGCAGATAGCAAAGCCTTTTCAAGTTTTTAAAATGTATTTTGTCAAAACAGTGAATTTTGTATGAAAATTAAAAAAAAAACATCATGGCAAATGGATAAAAGGCTTTCTCTGAATTCTGGAATATCTGAGTTAAAATCTTCCTCTGGCTTTTAGTAGGTACTGTGACCAAGACAGTTAATCCTTTTTCAAGCTTCTCTTTTGTCTTTAGAATAAAGATAAATTTCTGACAAATACCACAAGCACATGCACAAATACATATCATAAGTCTGGACCTAAACAATCTCTTCAATATTTACTTTGTTACCCCACATGATAATTAAAAAAAAGATTGGAACAGGATACACTTTCAGATCTAGGACTTTAATCTTAGCTCAATCAAGTCAAAGGGCAAAGATTTTTGTAATTTTAATGCCAACTGAAGCAGGCTAAAGTCAAAGATTTTAGGAAGGAACCTGAAGCTAGGAGACACATTTATCTAGCTCTTCATGTTATTGATATACTAATTTTATGGCCTAGAGGAAAAACTGAGTGATTTCTGGAACTTGGTTATCTCTGACCAACAGACCTAGGAATATCTTAAAATCAGAAGACTTTAGAATCATAGACAAACAAAATTGTCAGAACTATAGTTAGAGAGTCTCAGGATCACTAATATTATCTTCCCTAAAGTTTAAGGGAAGAAATACTATTATATTCCTAAACCAGAAGACTTTTACAATCCTTGATAGAACAATAGCATTCTTAGATCAGAGGGCCTCAGCATCACAGATTCCAAAGCCAGAAGATTCAGAATCACTAACATTTTTAAACAGAAGCACCCTAAGATCAGGGGATCTTAAAATTATTGCTGTCTCTCCTAGAAGCTGTATTACATTATTCTATATCATCTTACTTATTTCCTAAGGAAACTATATGCATGTTGTTCTGTGTGAAATACCAAGCTGAATAAATAAAAAAATGAGAATTAAGGTCACTGAGAGAAATACCAAAAAATTTAAAGATGTAGACATTACACTCTCATGGTAAAAAATAAAGAATTAAGAAGCCCTTCATAAAGGTTAAAGAAAAGAGTATAAAAGCCAGCTTGAAGCTTAACATCAAAAAACTAACATCAATGGATTCTGCTCCCATCACTTCTTGGCAAATAGAGGGAGGAAAAATTAATACAGTGTTAGATTTTATATTCATGGGCTCAAAGATCACTTCAGATAGTTCAGTCATGAAATTAAAAGACACTTGCTCTTTTGAAGGAAAGCTATGGCAAATCTGGATAACAAACTAAAAAGTAGAGATAGTTGCTTTGCCTACAAAGACCCATAAAGTCAAAACTATGGTTTTTCTAGAAGTAATGTATGTCTGTGAGAGCTGGATTGTAAGGAAACTGAGTGTCATAGAATCAATGCTTCCAAATTGTGGTTCTATAAAGAGGTTTTTTTTTTATGTGTGTTTTTTTGTTTTTTTGTTTTTTTTTGTTTTTTCCGGGGTTTTTTTTGGATAGCAATAAGATCTAATTAGCTAATATACATTACATACAATAATACATTAATTCAGCTTATTTGGAAGGTCAAATACTGAAACTGAAGCATAAATACTTTAACTCCATAATGAGAAGATAGAATTCAATAGAAAAGACCCTGATGTTAGAAAAGATTGAAGGCAAAAGAAAGGGACAGCAGATAACGAGATAAATAGTGTCATGGAAACAAAAAACATGAGCTCAGGTAGACTTCAGAAGACTGGAAAGGATTGAAGGGCTTTTTGTGTTGTGATCCATGGGGTCATGAAGAATAAAATAGGACTGAACAAGAACTTCTACCTATTTCTCTCACTAATTTTTTATCCCTTTGCACATTGGCTTCTGCCAATTCATTCAACTGAAACTGTTTTTTCCAAAGTTATCTATGATCACTCTGCCTCTTCTATGTCTGCCTCTGTTTCTCTGATTCCATATCTCTGCCTTTAATTTCTCTTACCCTGCCTTTGTCTTACTCTGTCTCTTTGTCTCTTGTTCATGCAATTACAGAATTGTGCTCTCAATGAGTAAATGCTGGATACCTATACAAATCAACTAGTTAATCATGTCTACAGCTTGTCCCTTCATAATTATTTGTATGTAGTTTTCCCCATTAGAGTATGAATTCCTTGAAAGCAAGGACTGTCTTTTCCCTTTCTTCGTATCCCAAGCCCTCAGCCCAGTGCCTAGGAGATAGTAGTTACTTAATAAATGTTTCTTGGCTGATAGATTGGCCTTAGATTTGACAGGTTATTGCAAGATGAAATAACATATAGTCAGGATGTGCTATGTCAAAGGTAAGACTTTGAAATTCAAGTATTTCTAACATCAAAGCTAGTTCTATATACAAAGTGATTTTTTGTATCTCTCTAATGATCTCTTAATTGCCCAATCTGATAGCTTTTTTTTCCTCTTAGCTCATATTTCTTGAACTCTTTAGAATTTGAAATTGTTATTACTCTCCTCTGAGATATTCTTTTCTCTGGGTTTCATGGTATTCTTCACTTCTTACTTATCTGACCACTTCTCAGTTTTCTTCAATGATGCAATGTGATAGAACACTGGATGTAATCTAGGAGAGCAATTGCTGATTTTTTTTTTAGCACCAAATGAGTGCTGAGATTGTAGGCATCAAATGTTGGGATTTGGTTATGTGAAAAATTCACAATGGCCATTTTCTTTGGCAAAAGGTAGGTCTATGTAAAAGTTACAGACAAAACGAAAAGACACAAAAGATACCAGGAATGGTAAATATGAAAAAGATTTGGGAAAGTTCTTTAGTAGCACTCACAGTTAACCAGGAGAAAGGGAACACTTCATGAGATTAGAGTATACCTTTAGAGGATACACTAAAAGAGTTAGCTGTAAAAAGGAGAAAGACACCATAAAGTATAGTGGAGGATAAGAAGGATACCATGTGATCAAAGAGAGGAGGACAAGGGAAGGACATGACATGGCAGTGTGCCCATGGTAGACTGACCCAAAGGAATTTGGCAAAAATGAGATGAAGTGTGGAAGATTTACAGGGTAAATTCAACTTCAGGGGCTTGTATTTCTGATGGAATATGGCAAGGCAGGACTGCCCACAACCTCCACAGAGGGTGGGATTGTGAGGCTAAACTGAGCCCTATCAGTAGTAATCTTCCCTGCTGTCCCAGAGAGCAATTCCATCAATACTTCAGTCCCTTTCTGCCAACTCCATCCATTTATTCAAGATCTCATACCAGGAGTCATTAAAACAAAAGTTCAAATTCAGGCTCATATAAAAACTATATAATATTGACTCAGTTATTTAACCTTTATCAAATCCAGGTTTTTATTTTTTATTTTTTTGGTTGTTAGTTTTTGTTTTTGGTTGTTTTTAATGTGTAAAATGGGAATAATGATAGCAATTACTTTCTATGATTGTTATGAGGGTAAAATAAGATAATATTTAAATAAGTGTTTTATAAAACTTATAGCTCTATATAAAGGTTAACTATTCTCATCATTTCCTTTCCTCCATTTTAAGGAATATTTCAAACCAACTGTTCTCCATTCTATGAAGAACAATTTGAAACTTCAGCTACTTTTTCTCTCTGGCATTTTAGAATCCTTCTCATATTGATTACTTCTTCTGAGAATATCCATTTTGAGGAAAGGTACATATCAGCTGTCATTCATAATTCAGATTTAATTTCCATAGTCCAATTTCATGTTCCTTGGAGATCTGCTTTTCACCTCGTGCTATATGTTGCCTTTCTCCTTTAAAATGCAATCTCCTTCAGGACAGGTTCTGTCTTTTTCTTGCATTATCACATGTAACAAGTTAAGTAACTTGATAGTCACAAGTATGAACATTTTTAATGATTAATTGGTTAGAGAATAAATCACCTGTACCTTTCAAAAAATTATAATCTTTAGTTGCTACACGTTCAATTATTCCCACTATTATTGCTAGAACAATTACTACTATCACTACCACTGATTTTACTGATAACATCAATAAATAATATCAATCATCCCAAATTCAAAATATTCTTTCTACAAACAAAAAAATGAGTTTTAGAGTTGAAATAATTTTCTGATTGTAACATAGGTAATAAATGATTGAGGAAGGATTATGAATCCAGGTTTTTTGACATAAGGACTAGTGGTTTTCCCCCTTTAGCACTATCCTATTCCACTTGCAAAGTGTTGAAGATGAACTGTCTAGGAAAGCTATATATATATACTGGCCATGTGCATTTATAATTCTCTGTAAAATGTAGGAGCTCTCTTCAGTGTTTCAGACACTTAACAGTATATTCTTCCATATTTTCATCCTTTTAACAAATGGCAATTAAAAATATTCTTGTCTGCTCTTTAAAAAAAATATTTGTCTATGTAGCTGAATAAGCAAATGCATTTTACAACTTTCTGGCTTGGATATCTGGCTCAGGGGAAAGGTTTCATATTTCACTGATAATCTTTTTGTTCTGTCTTTCGGCTTTGATAATTGAATATATTAAAGAGAGCATTTCTATTGAAGACTGTAGGCTGGTTAATACCTATTGATCACAAATTGCATTTCATAGTTGTCCAGTGGACCTGGCTGTTGTTACTTTTGTCAGACCTGGTTAGTACAACAAGTAAATGGAAAGGGAATCATGGTGAATGACATTTTCATTCTTTTATTCTGATGTTTTATAAAATGGTCTATTTCTCAGAATCTGAGCAAAGAATGACAAGTCAATCACCACAATTAAAGCATTTTCTTGTATTTTCTGAAGGCGGGAGATAAAACAGGTAGTTGTCCCTTTAAAAGGGAAGTTAAAATCACAAGTTAAACTATATGTTAATAAATCAAGAGCTAAAAGTGATGAGGTACAGGGTAACTAGATGGGACTGGTAGAGAAATACTGAAATATTAATAAGATTACTCCCAGAGACAAGCAGGGAAGGACACTGATTTCATTTTATTTTATTCCATAGATTAGCAATAAGAAGTGGGTCTACATTAGGCAGCATAAGAAACTTCTTGGAAGTTTTTTTTTTTTTTTCACACATTTTTCCCCCTGTTGGGAATCTGAGAGGAATTTTTGGAAAGAGGGGGTAGAGGTCTTTACAGTGACTATTATGATTCTGTGAGTATGACTAGACAGTGTGCATTCTTAAGAAAGTTTGTATTGAAGTGAATGTGGAAGCCAATGCTTAGATTGGACAGTTTGGCCTATGTAGGTGATAATATCCCCAAAGCTCTCAGTAACATGATATCTCTAAAAGAGTATGAATCTCAGGTCTCTAGTAATTGTAAAAAAACAAAAAAACAAAAAAACAAAAAACAAAACAAAATATAAAAAACCTCTGTTCTTTTGTTGCAAAAAAAATGTGTTTTTAGAAGTTAAACTAATCATTACAAAGAAATATTTGAGTTATGTGAATAGCAATATTTCTGGAGGTATGACAGCTGGTTTTAAAACTTCCATCAACTCTGTTATACCCTCAACTCAGCACCTGATTACCTCTGTTTTCTCTGGGGCTCATTCATCTGACTGATGGCTCAGATGTTTTATGAGTTTGTACCAAGGAATGATGGGGTTGATAACCTTACTCAATCTCCGACCTGTAAGAGAGACAACTGCTTGGCTCATAGACAGTTCACCAAGACTAAAGAAAATGTTGAAATTTTCTGTTGCCATTGTTGTCTTAAAAAATGAAAACAAGAAAACTGAAAGCTTTTATTAGGCTCTGAATTCTACACAATTCATTTTAAGAGAGAAAATTCCATAGCAAAATTTTGTAAGGAAGAAAATGCATGATTTTATAAAAATTGATGACTCTAGTTTGTTAGTTCACTGAAGTAAACTCTTAATCTTAAATTTTAAATAAGATTATATAACATGGTTATATATTATTAATTATGATTATTCCATATTATCAATTATATATTATTATATACATTAACATATATGTACAAATATGTATATTTATTATATAGATAATTTGTGTAGATATATATGAGATATACTCCATCTCTACAAGTATGGAGACTATAAAAGAATTTAGCCTTGGTTGGCTTTGCATAGTTACAATTAATTATGTGTGTATGATCCCTCTATGTTATTTTATAGTTTGATGTTTGTTATAAATAAAAAGCATTAATTCTAGAGTCAGAGATAGTGGGGTCAAATCCTGTCCCAGATGTTTACTTGTGCTACTTCAGGCAAGCCATATAACTTATTTCATCTATTAAATGAGAACATTAAACTAGATGGCCTCAGAGGTTTCCTGTAATTCTAAATCTATGATCCAATGTTTTATAAGTGACTTTACTCCTCTTTTAGCTATATTTATATTACAAAGTTTCCAAAGGAAAAAAAAAAGTTAATAACACCTACGTTTCTTCTCCTATGTAATCTAGAAGACTAGCTTCATAGAAGAGGAAGGGGGGAAGACTAATTAAATGATGTGATTCAAAGAGTCTGTCTGTCTGTCTGTCTGTCTCTCTTTTTACTCTCAGATATTTTTCAGGCTCCATATAAATACAAATAAAGTCAGTCTAAGTCATGGGCAAAAATCATCAACATTTGTTATTTATAGTGAAAAGTGCATATATTCAAAAGTCAGGGCACCAGTATTTAAAAATCCCTTTTGACAACAATATTTGCAGGACTTTGTGAAAATCATAAAATTTCCCTTGACCTCAGTTTTATCAATAGTAAAATGAGGAGGATGGATAAGATGATCCCTTGATTCCATCTACCTATACATCTAAGATTGTTTGTTTTGAATAATACTCAAAGATGTCCCTCTGAAAAATACAGCGAGTCAAATATATGTATACATATTTCCACACATTGTTGTGCAAAATAAATCGTGTCTACAAGAAAAAAAAATATGAGAAAGGAAACACAACGTAAGCAAACATCAATAGAGAGCATGAAAATGATATGTTGTGGTCCACATTTCACATCACTCTCTCTGGGTGCATATGGCTTTCTTCACTGAACAATTGGAACTGGTTTGAAACATTTCATTGTTGAAGAGAGCCATGACCATCAGAATTGATCATCATATAGTATTGTTGTTTAGGCATGATATTTTCCAATTAAATGAAAACTCCTCAAGGACAAGAATTATTTCACCTTTATGTTTGCATTTCTAATTCTTAGCAAAGTGCCAGGCAAATATATAAATGTTTACTGATTAAAAAAGATGCTATACTATTAGTGGTTAAGATTTCTGTAGAGTTATTAAGACAGGAAATTGTTGATACTTTCCTTGATCTTTGATCTTCACAAAAATAATTTGACAGTCAGTACATTAGTCCATTAGGGATAATTATTTTAAGATTTCTTCTTTTTTTCTGGGGTGTGAGGGAATATATGTATATTTATATGTGTAGACACACATACATATATATACAGGCTATGTTTGCTATATGTGTATTATTCATAGTTTGAAAGTATATTTAATAGTCTTTAGATTAAATCCTGGGTCACAGAAATAATGAAAATATGCCTGGACACTTGTTTGTTTGTTCTTTTCATCTAAATGTAAGTAGTTACAATTATTCAAGATTTTGTTCATTCCCTTTACTATGGCAAATCAAAAGGTGAAAATGGTTTGGTTTTCACTTTGTTTTGTTTTTTGCATATACTTATCTTATGAATATATTAAAGTCAATCTGACACCAGATACAAAACTCTTACACCTAGGATTTCTATACAGGTATGATGATATTTGCATAATGTATTCTTTTTAAATTAGTTGCTGAAACAGTTATTACTTAGAGATTCTATAATAGTGAAACATAATAAACTACACTGAAAACATTGATGCCCATATGGTTTAAGGGTTGCCAAATGGCATATAGATATGTGTACCTTAGAAGATTTAGAAAGGATGTTTTATAGTTTGAAAGATATTTAGTTTTATGGGATTTCAGCAAAATGATTACCAGGCTTCAGTTTTTGTGACCTAATCTTGGCCTTATCCCTGACTTTCTTGGAATTGTTTCCTTAACCTTTCTGCCTTAGTGCTAACTGTCTATATTTTTGCCTGTTAACCCTAAAAAGTTAAGTGCTAGATGATAGGTTTTCTGTTTTCCAAGTGAGTAACCTAAGTAAAGGTCTCTGTTTTTACTTTGAGATCTTTGCACATTTTTAATTTGTCATAAAAAATAGTGTATTTGTGTACAGCAGAGACCTTAATGCTTTGGCTATTTATTTGTTCATTCATAAATGAATGCTCATTTGTTTATCTTTTGATTACTTCATTCATTCATTAGTTAGTTTGTTTAATCACCAAAGGGCATTCTTAATCAATTGCTTGGTATAGTTTAGAAATAAGACATAAACAGTTCTTTGGTATCCCATCTAATAGAAAGGAGCCACATTTTTAGGGCTCTCAGAGAGGAGTGTTAGAAATATACTCTTGACACTGAAAATCAGATATGGAGGAAAATTTATTAAAGAAGAATCTTAAGGAATCATCTTAATGTTTCTGGCCAGAAGCAGGCTATACTCCTTTTCAAGAAGAGGTAGTCCTGAGTCTCCCCAGAAGTGGGAAAACTTATATACTTGCTAGGGTGGTACAGTCCTTCCCTTCAGAGAACAGTTTGCTCCATTTCTTCCAGGCTACAAATCTTTCTAAAATGTGTTCCCTCCCTCATCATACATCCCATGTTCAAAAATTATGGAAAAGTCCTCCTACAGGGTATGTTGTTAAATATTCAATCAATCCATTAAGCAGGTGTAGTAGTGATTTGGAAAAGTCAGCTCATTGACCTCAGCTAGTTTGGACTGTTATTGGCTATTATTTTAAATTTATGATTCTCTAAAAATCACAAGATTCTTTCTGATTGACTAAATCCACCTATGCCTACCTAGACCCCCCAATTTTTTATTTGCTCAAGGATTCTATTGATCATTAATCATTCTCTGGCATCTTAACCTTTTTTAACCTCTCACATTCTGAAACCTCTTGGTCAGTGTTACCCACTATCCCACACGACCTCAAAGCTTGCAACACTGTGGAAACCCAACTTTTCAGCATTTTTCACAGGAGGATGTTTCTTTCTTCTTTGCACATTTTGTAGACAGCATAGCTAGGATGCTTAGTCTAGGCATTTAGTCTAGTTTTATCTTAAACTAATTCAGCCTTCTTTAATTTGAGAATATCCTTTTAATGTGTTTCAACTATTGCATAGTTATCAATACATAACAAGAAGGGGGAAAAAGAAAACAAAATGCATTTTTATAAAAGACCATAAAAATACATCTTTTTCTCAACAAAGCAAATTAAAATGCTATGTCTACAAACTATTCCAAGCTGGAGCACAAAGAAACATATTTACTTCCACCCTCTTTTCCAGGTCTATGGAGGAAAAATAAACTAACCACTACAAATGATCTCACAAGTGAGACTTCATGTTAAAATCTTGTGTGGCACATTGCCTCACTATGCCCTAAAATATCTCCTGCTATCCCTGCTTTTCCATTTACATCTAATCATTTAATAAACATTTATTAGCTCTATGTAGTATGCTAGACACTAGACAGAAAGACAAAAATGAAACCCTGTCATACAGGAATTTACATTCCATTCAGAGAAACAATATGTGATTGAATAAGTATATAGAAAACAAATGCAAGGCAAAATTTTATGATACCATAATTATCAACTTAGGAGATATGTTTTGAACTGAGTTTTTGAAGGAAATAAAATATCCTCATTTGCTCAGCTTGCTATAGATTCATTTCTCTTTTTGCTTCTAAACTCCTCCAAAAAACCATCTATATCAGGTGCCTCAACTTCCTTTCTGCTTACTCTTTTAATTCTTTCCTCCTATACTCTTGGATCTCTATAAAGTGGCTTCAAACTTTATTATTCAATTGACACTACACTTTCCAAATTTATTAAGGATTTCTTAATTGTCAGATCTAAAGACTTTTTCTCAGTCCTCATCTTTCTTAACTTTTCTTTAATCTTTGACACTGTAGACCACAACTCTACTTGGTACTCTATTTTATCTACATTTTTATTATAATACTCTTTTCTAGTTCTTCTCTAATCCATCTAACTTCTGTTTTTCAAATTCTTTGATGAATTTTCCTTTAGATCACAACCACCAAACACAGATGTTGTTCAAGGCTCTGTCTCAGCACCTCTTCTATTCTGTATATAATATTTTACTTGGTGATCTAATCAACTCCCCTGAATTTGTTAAAATATTTCTATGCTGACCATAAATTTGGAATGTTCAACAACCAATTAGACATCTTCATCTGGATGTCCATAAATATCTTAAATTCATTATGTCCTAAACTGAATTCATTATCTTTTCCTATCCTCTTTCTAACTTCCCTTTTACTGTTTAAGGTATCACTATCCTGCCAAACCCCAGGATCATAATCTTGGTGTTGAAATTATCAGATTGATTCTGTGCCTTTTAAAAAAAAATTGGTCCTATTTACAATTTATTGATTTCGTCTTCTAACTGCCTAAAACATTATCCTTTGTCTCTGAACTCAGTTCCTAAATTCGGCTATCTTACAAAGAGTTTAAAATGAGTTGAAAAATCTAGATTTTCTATTAATCACTGTTCTATTCTTTTGTCAAAGAAATCTGTTACCTTTGAAGAATGTCTGGTTTGATATCCAAAGAATTCTGGGGCATTCTCTGTATCTTTGACGCCGAAATCACGCAATCAGCATTTACTTCCAGGAAGGAAAGAAAAGGTTGTTGCTAGCTTCTCATTCTCAATTTCTAACCACTCATAACTTGTTTTCTTCTGCAAAGTCCTGTTTTTTATTTTTCATTTCTTCCCTAAAAATCATTCTCCATCTCAAGGTCTTAACTTTACTGAGAAAAGGAAATCCTGTGTTTTGGTAAATTCACACTTTGCTGATAAATTGAATGTGCTTTAAATTTTGTGCCTCAGTTTAGCATAATTTCAATCATGACAATATCCTTCTTACCTTTCCACTCTCTCTCTCACCTAATATATCCACATTTTTCAGAGTTCTTTCTTTCTTTCTTTTTTATTAAAGCTTTTTATCTGTAAAATATATGCATGGATAATTTTTCAACATTGACCCTTGCAAAGCTTTGTGTTATAGATTTTTCCCTCCTTCCCTCCCACCCCTTCCCTAGATGGCACGAAGTCTAATACATGTTATTTCTGTAAAAAAAAAAATCTGAGAAGACAAACATCATGCAAAGAAACATCAATAGAGAGCATGAAAATGTTTTGTGGTACACATTCATATTCCTCTCTCTGGGTGTAAATGGCTTTCTTCAGCACTTAACAATTGGAACTGGTTTGAAACATTTCATTGTTGAAGAGAGCCATATCCTTCAGAATTGTTCATCATATAGTCTTATTGTTCCCTCCTGGTTCTGCTCGTTTCACTCAGCATCAGTTCATCTAAGTCTTTCCAGGCCTCTCTCAAATACTCCTGCTGGTCGTTTCTTACAGAGCAATAATATTCCATAACATTCATATACCATAATTTATTCAGCCATTCTCCAATTGATGGACATCCATTCAGTTTCCAGTCTCTAGTCACTACAAAAAGGGCTGCCACAAACATTCTTGCACATATGGGTCCCTTTCCCTCCTCTAAGATCTCTTTGGGATATAGGCCCAATAGAAACACTGCTGGGTCAAAGGGTATGCACAGTTTGATAACTTTTTGAGCATAGCTCCAAATTGCTCTCCAGAATGGTTGGATCCATTCACAGTTCCACCAACAATGTATTAGTGTCCCAGTTTTCCCACATCCTCTCCAACATTCATCATTATATTTTCCTGTCATTTTAGCCAATCTGACAGGTGTGTAGTAGAACCTCAGAGTTGTCTTAATTTGCATTTCTCTTATCAGTAATGATTTTGAGCACCTTTTCATATGACTAGAAATAGTTTTAATTTCATCATCTGAAAATTGTCTGTTCATATCCTTTGACCATTTATCGATTGGGGAGTGGCTTGAATTCTTATGAATATGAGACAATTCTCTATACATTTTTAACTTATAAAAAGTTTTTGTACAAACAAAATCAAATCAATGCAGACAAGATTAGGAGGGAAGCAATAAATTGGGAAATCATCTTTACATTTAAGGGTTCTGATAAAGGTCTCATCTCTAAAATATATAGAGAATTGTCTCATATTCATAAAATTTCAAGCCATTCTCCAATCGATAAATGGTCAAAGGATATGAACAGACAATTTTCAGAGGATGAAATTAAAACTATTTATAGTCATATGAAAAGGTGCTCCAAATCACTACTGATCAGAGAAATGCAAATCAAGACAACCCTGAGATACCACTTCACACCTGTCAGATTGGCTAAAATGACAGGAAAAGTTAATGATGAATGTGGGAGGGAATGTGGGAGGGCTGGGACACTTGCATTGTTGGTGGAGCTGTGAATGGATGCAGCCATTCTGGAGAACAATTTGGGGCTATGCTCAAAAAGTTATCAAACAGTGCATACCCTTTGACCCAGCAGTGTTTCTACTGGGCCTATATCCCAAAGAGATTTTAAAGGAGGGAAAGGGCCCTACATGTGCAAAAATGTTTGTGGCAGCCCTTTTTGTAGTGGCAAGAAACTGGAAATTGAAAAGATGCCCATCAATTGGAGAATGGCTGAATAAATTATGGTATATGAATACTATGGAATATTATTGTTCTGTAAGAAATGACCAGCAAGATGATTTCAGAGAGGCCTGGAGAGACTTACATGAACTGATGCTGAGTGAAATGAGCAGAACCAGGAGATCATTAGACATGGCAACAACAGTACTATATGACGATCAATTCTGATGGACATGGCTCTCTTCAACAATGAAATGTTTCAAACCACCTCCAATTGTTCACTGAAGAAAGCCATATACACCCAGAGAGAGGGATGTGAAATGTGGACCACAACATAACATTCTCATACTCCTTGATTGATGTTTGCTTACATTGTGTTTCCTTTATCTGATATATCGTTTGTGTAGACAAGATTTTTCTTGCACAACAATGACAAGTTTGGAAATATGTATACATATATTCGATTTACCAATATTTTAACATAATTAACATGTAGTGGATATCCTGCCATCTAGGGGAGGGGTGGGGAGTTGGGGGAAAAATTTGTAATGGAAAGCTATGTAAGGGTTATTGTTGAAGAATTACCCACACATATGTTATGCAAATAAAATTTAAAAAAAACTTTTTAACTTAATATAATCAAAATTATCTATCTGGTGTTCAATTAAGAGTTCCAGTTCTTCTTTGGACACAAATTCCTTCCTTCTCCTCAGGTCTGAGAGGTAAACTATCCTATGTTCCTCTAATTTGCTTATAATATCACTTTTTATCTCTGAATCACAAACCCATTTAGATCTTATCTTGGTATGTGGTGTTAGGTGTGGGCGAAGCCCTAATTTCTTCCATATTAGTGTTGCTTTTTCCATTCCTTCTTGCACTGACCTCATTTCATTTCCCCATTTTTTCTAAATCTTTTGAGATTCTTTATCCAATCTTTCAGGAAAGCCTTGTGAAAGGGGGACCAACTCATGTCTCCCTTTGTGGCTTCATTTGGAGTTGATTTACTTTTATGAACCTCAGGATCGGAGGTCTGCCCCTCTCTCTCTCCATAAAAGCTATCTATGGTGAGAGTTCTTTTTTGTTTTTTATTCAGTTTTGTTTTTTGTTTTTTTTTTTTTTTGTTTTTTTTTTTGTTTTTTGTTTTTTTTTTTTAAAGCTTGAGGTCTGTTTAAAGCAGAGGAGTGACAGCTGCTTTAATTTGCTCTAGGGCAGTTCCACTGATTGACTTCAGGTGCTGGGCAATTGGGGCCTGCTCCAATGTTGTCAGTGGTTTACAACGTACCTTTTACAAAAGGCAGATCTGCCAAAGCACCTTCCCACAACCAGGGCACAGTGGGCTATGAGGCTCACAGAAACTTCCCAGGTGCTTAGACACTGCCACACTCTGGGTCTTGGCCTGGCTTCCTGACCTCTCTGTCCTGCCATTTAAGCCCAGCAAACTGTCCCCTTGCCGATCTGAAATAGACTTGCTTCGGAGCTCTTCCAAGGTAACTTCTGGGAATGTGTTGTACTCCAAATATTTGGGGGGCACTTTGACTCCAACATCAGTTCAGAGGCTTAATCTGCTGTTTGTTTGAGAGAAAGTCAGAGGAGGTCACAGAGAGTCATGTCTGCATTCTGCCATCTTGGCTCTGCCACCTTTGTCAAGTTCTTTCAATTTTGTTTTCATAACCTCTCTAGTGTTTAATCCCTTATTTTTTCTGAGATTGCCACCACCCTGCTACAGTTCATTGCCATTCCATTCTTCTCCAAATGCAGTGGCTTTCTGGTTTCTCTTCCTACAACAGATCTGCATTTGTAGGGGGAACTTCTTCTCCAGAGAGTTCTCTATACTACTTAAATATCAAGTCTAATTTCTGTTCCTGGGGCCTTAATAAAGCAATACATTTTAATCATAGAAAAAAATCCATCATCTCCATGTTCTTAAGTTAGTAAAACATAAAGTGAAAAAAAAATCAAGAAATAAATGGATTTTCAAAGAATAAGGAAACTTGCAAAATCTTTTTCAGATACAAAACAGAACTCACCCAAACCAAAAAGGTTCACAATCCACCCAGCTTCCTTCTCTATCAGAACTCAGGTCATCCCTTGCTTCAAACCTCATATTTCTAAAAACATTTTTTATGATCAGTGTGAGAAAAGCATAACTTCTTATGCGGTCTTTATGTGTTGTTTGAACTGTATTCCACAGAAGAATGCTTGCTGAATTTATTTTTTGGCAAAATCAGCTTGATTTTAAAAATTCTGATAAGAGATGGTATTGCAATATGATTGTAAATATACTTTTTTTTTCTTTTTCTTTTTTTTTTTTTTTTTTTGCTGAGGCAATTGAGGTTAAGTGACTTGCCCAGGGTCACACAGCTAGGGAATGTTAAGTGTCTGAGACCAGATTTGAACTCAGGTCCTCCTGACTTCAGGGCTTGTGTTCAACCCACTCCACCACATAGCTGCCCCACAAACATACTTTTCAAATACAAATATTTTTGGGGTTGTGGGTTTCAAGGTTGTTTTTTTTTTCCCGTACACACTTTCTGAATGATTTTGTTACAGAGAAATTTTTAGGACAATAGTTATGGCAGCATTATTATAGTCACACTTATTTTTTTGTTGTTTTCATTTGCCTTATCTCAGGGACTAATTTGCCTAGGACAGAATACTGTTAAGTTTTGATAATTTGTACCATGTGTGTTTATGTAGGAGGACAATGAAGTGGAAGGTAGGAAGAGGAAAAAGAAAATTAAAAAACAGCTTTCTCAAACTATGCAACCAGAAAAACTTGATGTATCCCAAATGTGTTCATTCATTTGTTTCTTTCAATTAACTTTATATTAGTTGTTACTAAGCATTAAAATGATAATTTTGGGAAAATATTCTTCCCAATTTTGTTTAAACTGAAGTAATCTATAATATTGAAAAGTTTGAGAAACAGCATCCTTCAAAGATCTAAGTGTAAATCCTTGAACAATTCTACTATTTGCTCTAAAGATTGATATATCTACAACTAATACGAAAATTTTGTGAATTTCTCTACCTGGACAAATGAATTTGCTTTTCTTTATTTCCCTGGCACTCAGCACATTTTCTGGCATATAGTAAACACTTACCAGATCCTTGTTGTCTAACTGAATGACTGATTAATGATTTGGCACTTCATAAAATATTTGAGAGTTTAACAAATTTTGGAATCTGAGGACGCATGGAAATAAAGTAGTGAGATGGAAAGAATGATGTTTCTTTTAGAATTTGGGGGATGGGGGCAGCTAGATGGTGCAGTGGATAGAGCACCAGCCCTGAAGTCAGGAGGACCTGAGTTCAAATCTGATCTCAGACACTTAACATTCCCTGGCTGTGTGATCCTGGGCAAGTCACTTAACCCCAATTGCCTCAGCAAAAAAAAAAAAAAAAGTAGTATAGAACTTGTGGGATGAATTCTGGCTCTGTCTTTACTACATATATGACCTTGGGAAACATCATTTAACTTTTTTGTACCTAACTTTCTCCATGTGTAAAGCAAGAAGGCTATGCTTATTGTTTGAAACCTCCTCCAGCTCAATATCTAGACTTCTTTCTTAGAGAATAGAACTTGCCTGATTTGTATCTTCTCTAATGCCAAACTCCTGTTATTTGACCAAAGTATTCCAAATAAAAACACTATCACTTTGCCCACATATACCAGTATCTTTTATTGCTCTTAAATTCACAAATTCACAAAACTAAAAGAACACAAATACCTGCTTACAGAAAATACACTGACTTTTTTTTTCACTCAAGTCCAAATTCTAGTGAATACTTTTTGAAAAAGGAATTAGTAAAACAAAACAAAACAAAACAAAACAAAAAAAAAAAAACAGGCTCTATAAAATTGTTGTTTGGTCCTCTGCTTTTATTGAGAATGATTTTGATGTTGCTATGTCTGTAAGGCATATGAGCCTATGCTTTTCATTTTTGTTTGGTAAAATCTCTAATTTCCTACAATAGAAGAGCTCAGGTGCAACCTTTTCCATGAGACCTTTCAAAATCTCTCATTTTGAGTGCTTATTCACTCTTACCTGAGTTCCTGTTGTATTTCTCCAGCAGAATATAAGTCTCTTGAGAGCAGGTACTGTTTTGTAACAATGAAAACACAAGTCTTGGCCAACATAAATAGTTTTCACTGTTATAGGGAATTCCTGATATGTGAACTTTCTCTATCAATACAGAATGGTAAATGCTGTACAATGTATATTATTAGAGTTTTGTCTTTGACACTGAAAGTTCAAGCAATTTGCTGGAATTCACAGTCAGTTTGTGTCAGAAGCAGGGCTTAAGTCCATAGCTCTACCTACTCTACCATGGTGACTATCTGCCTTGTATATCATCTGGGCCTAATGTATATTTGTGAAGCCAATTTTAATTAAATTATTCCAGGCAACTAAATCATTCTATGCCTCTGGAAAGGAAAATATACCAATACCTCTTAAGAAAATTGGTACTGATTAAAAGTTGGCTGAACTTCATATATGATTAAAACCTAAAATGTAAAACTTTTTGAAGACAGAGATTGTTTTTGGTTTCTTTTTGCCTCTAACCCCAGCTCTTAGCACAGTATTTGGCAAATTGTAAGTGTTTAATAACCTGTGACTTGCAAGGCAAAGACACAGGTACTGCAAAGCTATAGCAAAAATCACACAAGGGCCCTTAAATAGAGGCAAGTAGAAATGGTACCCCCCAAAAAAAAGGATTTTTAAAAGCCTAATTGAAATTGGGATTTTATTCTGTGATTTTATTATTTAATTCAACCAAACAACAAGGCTCAAAACTAATATGAACAAGTAACTCAACATAAAATCACACTTGAAAAATTCTGTATTTAGGAGATTCATCTCTAGCCATATTCATAGGCTATCTATATTCATATATCTGATAATTTATGTTCATATTCACCACTTGAATATTGTATTGACTATGTACAAAGGTTAAAAAGAGTATCTAGCCTTTTAAAAAATAACCCATCACAGGAAGAAGAGGCAATTATCATTATTGCCTGCCAGTTATCTCAGTTAAACTGTCCATATAAATATATAACCAAGAGAAAGTGATAGATTGCCTCTTTGTTAAATTAAGAAGGTTCAAAGGAGACAGTTTTTTTGTAAAACATCATCTTGCTGTTTTATATACACAGGCTCTACTCCTCATATTTATAATCAAACTCAAGTACACAATTGGTCCAAGCCTGACTGGATTTATAAAATCACAAGACATATAGAAGTTTCCATTTGATGAATGTTGTGTAGCCAATGCACCCATCTGGCAGCATATGGGGACAGTGCAAAAGAAAGAAAGAAAGCAGCATCCACATAAGTCACAAACCAGTGACTAGAGCATTTTATCTTTTTATTGGAACATTCAGAACATTAAATACATTGTTAGGGAATAAAGATGATTGGTGGCAGTATAGCAATTAGATATGTATGTGGGTTTTTAATTTTGTTGCTATGGAAGCAGTAATGTAATTGGTATGGGCAGAGAAAGGTGATGTCCTTATGTCCTATAGTTAATGGCATGTGGGTTTTTCTATGGTCACTGAAACAAAGACTTTCTGAACACAATTACTTTTTGCAAGTAAATTGCCCTTATCAACAATCATTATTATCATTGACAAATAACAATAACAATAGTAATTTACAACTGCCTAGAAATTTTCATCTTAATATATCATAAAGCTGTATGCGTGTTGTCTAGGCTTTTTATTGCCTCCTTTTGCTTATAATGTGCAACTATTACAATAACATTCAGGTGTCAATTCGACCAAAACCTGTCTTGCATACTCAACCAAAACCACATCTTGTCCATTTGCTGGACAGTTTCCAATACTATTTCCTTCTTCATTTCTTTTAAAAATTTCCTCCACTGTGATTTGTAATGTTTATCTGTACCATAGAATCACAGCATTATAGAATGAATGAATATGTGGGGGAATGAATGAAGCATGCATTAAGTACTTATTATGTGCAAATCACCATACTAACTACTGCAGATTTTTTTAAAAAGGTAAGATTATTCTTATTCTCACCTAGATTTAGGAGAGACCTTTCCTATATCATCTAATACAACACTCATGTTAAAGATTAGGAAATTGAAACCTATAGAGATTAGCTACTTTACCTAAGTTTTAAAGAATTTCAAGGACCATGTTTTTGTAAACAATAAACAAATCATTTTTGAGAGGACAATGCATGCAAGCAAATGTCTTAAGGGAGGTGGCAGAATACAAAAATAAAAAAAAATCATGATCTTTGACCACAGTGCATAATTTAAAAAATGTGTATGACTGGGGACAGAAAATAATTCAGTAAAAAGTTATATGAAAATATGAGTTAAGTAATAATTTAGTACAATATAAGAGATACTAAGTAGGACAAGATCAATTTCCAAATGAATATCTAAAACAATTTGATCAGAATTGAAAGCACAGATTGATCAAGGTAAGCTGAAATCATCTGGAAAGACTTCTTGGAGGAGGAAGAATCTGCAAAGTAAAGAACATGTAGAATTTGCAGCGAATTAATTCAAATACAATCCTTTTCCCTTTCATATATTACTCTAGAAAGAGATTATGAGATAAAATTCAGTGTTCTTTTCACAATTGCAGCCTATTTTCAATTTCTTTTAATAAGGAAGTATAAGGGAAGTCAAAGCAATGATTAATGATTTTCACAGCTGGTTTCCAAACCCCATTTTGGCTAGCTTCTTCACTGCTCTCTGTTGGAGGCATTCATTTCATGTGTGAGCTCCTGCAATAACTTTCTGATAGTACACTCTGCCTCATCTCTTCTCTCTGTAATCCACCCTTCATTCAACTTTCAAACTGATACTCCATAAATGGAAATCTAACCTTGTCACTTTCTAAATCAATAAAATCTAGTATTTATCTATTAGTTCCAGGATCAATGATAAAATTCCTTTTTTGGCTTTTAAAGTCTTTCATAACCTGTTTTTTTGAAATAATCTTTCCAGTCCTCAATCTTATCCTTGCCAAATACTCTATGATCTAGCATATTATTTTTTATTGTATATTGCTTATGATAGACTGTGTCTGGCTTTTTCACCATTTCTTCCCTGTTTCTATTTCTGAAACCTTCTCTCTTGTCCATTCCTGGCCTTCTTCAGTTTTTAGGACATATCATACCTGGAAGAAGTAGCCTATCCTATTGCCATTATTAATAGTTTCTATTCTCTGAAATCAGCTCTCTTTTAATAATAGTTATTATATATATATATGTATACATACACATGTACACTCATGTGTGTATCTATATAGAACTTTATATGAAGAGAGAGAAAGGAGAGTAAAGAGAGAAGAGAGGAGATGGAGAGAGAGAGAAAAGAAGGGAGGGAGGGAGGAAGAAAGAGAAAATGTATATATATATATATATATATATATGTGTGTGTGTGTGTTTGTGCGTGTGTGTGTGTGTGTATTTAATGTTATCTCTTGCATTAAAATGTGGACTACTTAAGGAGAGAGACTATTTTTGCCTTTCTTGGTATCTTTGTCATTTAGTATTGTGCCTGGCTCATAACAATTAGTTATAATATCATTTCACCCAGAAACAGAAATGCTCATCAGAATCCAAGTTTTTGCATGTATTCTAATGCGTAGTCAATTGTTTGGTCTGACAGAGCAACTGAAGTTGAAGAAAAGTGAAGGCTGTGTGCCCCTACAACTTGTGCAATAAATCCCCATAATGCTGAGAGTTTTTACATCCAGCAGGCCTTTTACACTCACTGAAGTCAATGAAAATACCATAAAATACCATCACAGTGTCAGGTGCAAATGTTGTGCAACTCAATGGTAATGTGTGTGGAAAATTACCTATAGAACTGCACTGAATATGAATCTGGCCTATAAAGAACATCAATAACAACAGTCATTGTTATAATGATCAGAAGTTACGGTTCATGACAACATACCTGCTGTGGTTATAATGGTGCCAGCTTTATGAGAGACATTAAGTATTTTTAGATGTTTAGAATTCAAAAACCTGTTGTTCAAAATGGTTCTGTATCACTCTCCCTCCCCACAACTTAAAAAGTAATAGGATAATGAAATTTCAAAATAAATCAATGTTCCTCATGTTTCAATTCTGGAAGAAAAGATTTTGGGGCTTTTTGTTTGTTTTCAATTAAAATTATGAATAAAAAGTTGAATTAGTAAATTTTGTTATTATAAAAAGTCTCTGTTCTTCATACTAATTACAAAGTTAGTGCCCACAATTTGAATTGATGCTGTCCATAAAATCTTAAACCCCTTAGACTAAAAAAAAAACTTATCCTCTCCATCTTTCCCCTTATTCCACATAAAAACACAAAAATAAAACTATTACTATGCAGAATATGGCTAAGAAAGTAATGTGAAGTTTTTGTGACCTCCATAAATAACATGCTAAGGAATAACACTGAGTCTTACAGGGTATAAGAGATACTAACACCTTTAGTTTAAATTCTTTTCAGGATTTCTCATCTTTCTTTGAGTGTCCACTTTCACTCAATTCTTACCTTTGTCTCCAAGAAGCTGTAACATGCACAGTGGCCACATACTAGTCAAACCATTTGGCAGATGGCCTCACCCAAAGTGAGAGTATCTGAGGGACCTCAAATCTATTGATGAGTTATGGGGATATTTATCCTTAACATGACAGACATCTCCCTACAGGCAAATGAGACTGAAGTAGGCACTTTGAACACCTAGAGCTTTTTCAGACAACAAAAATGCAAGGATCATTCACTACATCCTGGGACATTACCAGTCATCTTGTCATTTGTCTTACTATTCGACTTAGAAGACTGGAGAAAATAGTGAGGCTAATGATTTTAAGCAACTCTTCCTCACTTAAATCCATTTCACACATAGGTCAATACATCATCCATTATATCACTGGTCTTATTCAAAAATGAAGGATAAGCAACAAGTAACATGTTCCTGTTATTATAGGAGGAAATGTTTCTAACTATAATCCATGATTAAAATAAAACTTTTTTATGCTCTATAAAAGTTGTCATCTAAAGATCTCAGAGTATTTTGCCAATACTAGATAAAATGAAGAATTGCCATTACTATTTGACAACTGAAAAAACGTAAAAGAAGATCTCTCCAAGTCTCAGATTAAGGTAATAGACAATCTGAATATAACACCGAATTATTCCAAGTTTTTATATCTTAATTCATTATCCTATCATAGCTGTGGAGCTAAATCCAAGTTAATTTGGCATAGTTTCATATATTTATGAAAGGTCTGACCAGTTCAACACAGCAGTGTGATAAATTTTTTTTTTAAATGGCAGTTGTAATTGTCATGTATTTGGAAGTAAATGCAACTTTGAATCAAAAGGCTTGGGTTAGAATTTTGGTTCTGAGCCTTGCAGGAAAGATACCATAAGATGAGAACCAGGTATACATTCTGCAATCTTTTTTTCTCTACTCTAAAAACCCACAGTTGGCTATATACATACATGAATACACATACAAATGCAAGCATACACATACACACAACTACATGTATGGTTATATACATACACATGTTAATGTATGTATATTTGTATAGATGCATGGTGTATGTGTAGTTATATGTATAGAAGAGTGCACATGTATAATTAATATGTGATTGTAGAGATATGCATATATATATATATCTATACATGTGTTTTTATATATATATATATATATATATATATATATATATATATATATGCAGGTATTCTATGGTTATATTTGCATGTATTCTGCATGTATGTGCATCTAGTCTTATTAGAATGAAACTTCTTCAAGCCAGAGAAAATTTTAACTTTTTCTTTATATGTGCAGTGATTACCATAGTTTTTGGTATACATAAGTATATAATGAATGTTTTTTTGTTTTGATGTATTGATTTAGGGATTGATAAGTCATTATATATTCAACTTTTTCAACCATAAAAAGGAAAAATAATGTATGTGCCACCTTTTTCTTAGGGATGTTGTTAACATCAAATGGTTTAATGCATATGAAAGCACTTTGCAAGCTGTAAAATATTATTAAACATAAGAAGTAATTATTGTCGTTAGACCTACTGACATAGCTGAAAAATATTAATGATCAATTTAGCCGTATTCTCTCATTTGCCAGCCCTTCGTGTGAATCTCCTTAGCTTAATAGGAAGATCAGTACTATTTCCTAGGAAACCAGAGAGAAATGAGGGTCAAATCAAGTTTCAAACTGAAATAATTCATGAAATTATAAATTTAGCTTTGGAAGGAACCTTCAAGGCCATGTCCACCAATCCCCTTATTTTATAAATAAATAAGTCCAGATCTTCATCTAAGGCTTTATACTGGCTCACAGGGGAGGAAATATGCTCCCCTACAATTTCCTTGTCAACTATGTTTTAAATATGATTGTGTGTACACATGTTTGTGCACTGTATGTTTCCACAGGATTTTTTGGAAAATGAAATGCTTTCCTCTAAACAATTCTTAAGGTACCTACAATGATTGCTACCTATACTTCAAAAATTAGGAAACTGAGATTCCATACTTCTGAGCTTAGCTGTCAAGCAGAAATAAAGAAAAACTCTAATTAGTCTTATTGTGCCATTCTACCCCCATAGTTTTTGTTACAAAGAAAAATGACTTGATGTTATTTAACTCCAAAAGCTTCAGGACTTGAATCATTTCACTTGCCAGCACCACTTTTCTCCTTTCAGAATGTCTAACCAAAATCCTGTCTGCTCTGCAGGAATTTCCTTTCTTAATATATTTATTTCAGAGTATAGAACTTTTCTATCTTCATTTCCTTCTGCCATGGTGGTTGCCACTGATATTTTTGACAAGTTGCAAATACACAAGCTATGGTCAAAAACAACAATAATAACAACAATAAAGATAAAGAAAGCTCTCTCTAGGATATCCTTGCAAACAGCTCAGCAAAAGTATTTTTGGTTGACTTGCTAAACATGAAAATATCTGAAAAGAAATCAGTAGGAGCTGCAGTTTCTAAAACCAACTCTCTCCACCCTCACCACCCCCCAAAAACCCTCCCCTTCCTCTCTGGCTCTTTTTGATGCTGAAATTTTGGTATTGTTGATATTCATTCAGCTGGTACATTGGTATACATTGCTATTCCTATTTACTTAAAATGCGGAACAAGAAATATATATATATATATTTATATATATATATATATATATATATAGCATCTAATAAAAGAGTTTTTTTGGGAAAAAAAAGAGCCCAATTGCAAGCAGAAGACCCCATGATCTTTGGTAATTTTCTTCCCAATGTCCTCTATATCCACTGAGCATAAGGGACAGTGATGGGGCATTAGCCATCTTGTGAATAATTACACAGAAAATTTGTGTCTGCATCTGGTGTATTTGTTTCGAGGGTTAACTGGTGTGACTTACCTTGCAGGTATTCTTTCCCATTTTAAATGTGTTTTTACCATCTGGTGCATACTTGTTTATGGAGAGAAGCCCACTTGAAGCTATCAGTCTATTGATAGAATGTTTGAAAATACAAATGCCTTGTTAAGAAAACAAAAAGGGAAAGGTATTATTATGTATCCCACAAAGAATCAAGATATTACATATTACATGGTATGACCCAAGCTATTTCTCTGTGGAGTTATATCTTGTCTTTCACATAAAACTGTCTTTTTCTCTCTTTCTCACACACACCCACACTCACACACATACACACCCATTTATATTCCAAATTAGTTTGGTATGATGATCAACATTACAGCTTTAAAGTTTGGACAGCTTGGACAATTCTTAACATCAATGCAATCTGGTCCTTGAAAGATTAAATGACTTGCCAAGATGACACAGTTGTAATCAGTGCAAAACTTTATATTCAAATCCAGGACTTCTCAATTCAAATAGTATCTTGTTTAGTCCTTATGAAGAATCTGTATGTTTGAATTGAAAATTTGAGAAGAAATGTAAGCAGAGGAAGAAGAAATGTAAGTTGGTAAGGATGTTCACTTAGTCCCACAAGAAAAGAAAAGCAGAAGAAAAAAAATTTTTAAAAAATTATCCACTCTGGAAATTCATATAGTAAATATAATGAGGGCTCAGGGTAAGGAATTATCCAAATGTTTTAAGTTCTAATAAAAATAATGCTCATTAGTCTGAAGTTTTTCAGATGAATAAGTGGTGGTAGAAGCTAATGAATTTACACTAAGTTCATCATTGGGACATAACAAAGGAAAATGAGAAAACCTTTTTCTTTGAGGCATATGTGCTACTCACAGCAACAGTGCTTGAATCAGTCTCAATTCTCTGTTATTTAGTCCCCAAAGGAGTTGGCCTGGTTTTAATCATAATTAATTAATTAAGAGTGTACCCTTACTAGATACTTCAGAGAATGCCCCAGGCCACCTATTCATAAGGTTTTTCTAATGCAAAAGCACACTTAAAGCATACTGATGCCCAGAACTTTTAACTTAAATTGAATAATACTTAAATTTGCACTTAATTAAGCACTTATTATGACCTATGTTATAGGTTTTTAGGCTATAAACAAGAAAGATAAAAGAGTCCATATTATTAGAGTGATAAGACAAATAAGCATAATTATAACATAGACTATAATATCAGTCATAGGACCCCTGCAATCAGAGTTCTGTGGGACTCATAATCTCAGAGAAATTTCTTGGGCTATTGAAATGTTAAGTAATTTACATAGGGTTATGTATCTTCCTGATTCTGAAGTTGATTTTCTAAGCCATGTTAACTCTCTTTAATAAGTTTTTATTGAAATTAATAAGAGTATAATTTACTCCAAAATATTGAGCCTATGTAATTAGAAAGATCAGTGATTAAGAAACTTGGGAGAACAAGTTAAAGTAGCTTAATGTTGAGAGCAAATCATATCATTTCAGTATCCTAAATACCTCTTTAAGAATATAAGTTACAAAAAAGATGTCAGTCAACATTAGAAGAGAGAGTGAGATTATTCAGTGAGAGTTTTCTACAGTCATGAAATTACAAATCAAATTTTAGGGAAAAGTTCAACAAGATTTTTTGGGGGCACTCACAAAAAGCTTTCTAGAAGGTGGATGAAAATATGCTGAGTTGGAGAAGAGATCAGCGTTGATAATAAAATCTCCAATATAGCTAAAAACACAGGAATAGAAATGTCTGGGGAGGAGAGTTGAATTTATAGAAGTGAAGAGAGATAAATACAGAATACACATTTGGGAGAATGAAATAAAAAAGAAAAGGAGTCAACAACAAAAAAAAAACCCAATGAGAGTCATAAACACAATAACGTTAATGATAGAGTGAGAAATAATAATAATAAATATAAATATAAAATTTAGGAGGATTTTTGATATATTAGATATAGGTACAGTGAAGAGTGAACCAGTTACAGAGTCAGAAAAACCTTCATTTTCTGGGTAGATCTCTGAATATAAGTTGCAGAGAACCACACTGATCTGTTTTACTGAAGGGAACTTCCCCACCTACTTACTTTTCTACACTAATAGAAATATTCCAATGTCTGTCGTTATCATAGGGAAGGCATGAATTAGGAAGTATGTGAGGATCTCTAAGAAAGAGAAAGATTGAAAATAAAAAGAAAAGAACAATTGATGGGTGACAGTTTTAGATGACATAAGAAAGAATAGAATCAAGGCACCAGGGAGGTTTCAATTTTTAAATGAGAAAGAGAATTCATTGTTTTTTTTTTTTCCTGAGGCAATTGGGGTTAAGTGACTTGCCCAGGGTCACACAGTTAGAAAGTGTTAAGTATCTGAGGCTAGATTTGAACTCAGCTCCTTCTGATTTCAGCCACTGGGCTACTTGGCTGCCCCAAAACTTCATTCTGAAAGAAAAGAGTTAATCAAATCAGTCAAAAAATTTTGATTAAGTGCCTATTTTATGTCAGTAATTGTGCTACACTGATGACATAACAAAAGGCAAAAGACAGTTTTAACCCTCAAGGAGTTCTTACTTTTAACAGGGAATCAACATGTAAATTCATGAATACAAAGC
>JAJPUD010016957.1:0-17916 GCA_023553655.1 Myrmecobius fasciatus
AAGTGTGAAAAATTGGTGAAATGATTAGTAAACCAGAAGTTTGAAGGTTTTGACCAAGCTTGACCCCTGAGCTACTTGGAGCAAGCCAAGTAACTTGCCCAGCTTCCTCCTCTGGAAAAGGGGGGAAAGAGAACTGGATGATCTCTGAGGTCCCCTTCAACTTAATGATTCTCTTATGAATGTACCTGTCAACCATCTCTTAGTGTTGTCTCATTCTTAAGCTTAGAAAATACTATCGTGGACACGGATTCATTTTTCATAGCAGTGTGATTCATTTTTCATAGCAGTGTGATGTTGTGGAAAGAAAGCTGATTTAGATTGGAGAGACCTGCATTTGAGCCTGGAGGTGCTGCCTCTGTGGCATGGTCTTTCATCTCCTTGCTCTGGCCCCAGTTTCCTCTTGAGTAGAAAGAGGTGATTTGAACTCAGTAATTTCTCTGGCCACTTTCAGTTCCAGATGTTAATCCCACAGAGAAATATTCAGCACCATCAAGATATATTTTGGATTCCATATTTGTTTTCTTTACATGTTGTGCTGGTGATTATCTTATCAAACTGCTCTTTTAAAAGCTATTTTTTTCTAAGTCATTCTCCGTAGATACTTGGTCAGAAGAACAAACTGTTGTCAAAAGAAGAATCACAAACTCTTAAAAACCATATGGAAGGATCCACCCCAAAACTAGTAATAAGAGAAGAGCAGTTCTGAATAACCTTGAGTTGTACAGAGACAGGCATGCTCATGTATTGTTGTGGAACAGTGAATTTGTATGATGATTCTGATATTACACATGAAATGAATACAGCATCTATACTCAAAGATTGCACTACTCCTTCAAGGAGAAAAGTGACAGAAACTCATATGCTCCAGGATATTTACAGCAGCATTTGGTGGTAGCCAAGAACTGGAAAAAAGTAGATGTTCATTGATTGAAGAATGACCAAATGAATTGTAATATGTTAATGAGCTAGAAAATTGTTTATACTTTGTAAGAAACAATAAAACATGGTCAAGGCTTGGGTATATGATGTAAACAAATCTAGGAAGACAGCATACACAACGACTGTGACAATGTAACTAGAAAGAATTCAAGATTATAAAACAAATGACCTGTAAAATCTGAGTGTTGGAAAATTATAAAGGAAGCTCAGCCTAAAAAAGAGATAAGGAGAAGAATCTCCTCTCTCCTTTGCAGAGATGGGGGTCCATGAGTATGGAATATTGCATACAATGTCTGCTTCCTCTCCCCCAGTATATCAGTTTTACAAAATTATTTTTTTTCTCTGCTTTTTTTTTCTTTTTTTAAAAAATTTCTTTGTTAGCGGGGTGATATGCAAGGTGAAGTCTAGGCAAAATGCAAAGTCAATAAGAATCTAAAATATTATCACATACTCTTTAGGGAGTGGGTTATATTCAGATGAGAGTGTAGACCTGGTGCAGAGTCCGATAACCACGGGTTGAGTATCTGTTCTGTTATTTAGCTCCTATGTAATACTGGACGTGACTTTCATTTTCATTGATCTCAATTTCTTTATCCCTAAAATAAGACATTTAGGCTGAGGATTTTTTAGGGTTTTTTTCTTCTTTGAAACCTAAAAACTTAGTCTTAATTCACATTTAAGGTTAGATAAATAGCTAAAAGTTTTGATTTATCCATGCATTGATGTAAACATGATTTTCTTGAACATATGATATACACTTCAGAAATACACCTATAAATATGGCAATAATGATTACTACCATGCTTAATTAAAATATCTGATATGAATTTCTTTCTTGTGGTACCATAATGCTCATAGGTGTCACAGATGTGTCTTTGGGGATTGCTTATATGAAATACTGTTTTATTTTCACAGAGAGAAGGAGCAAGAAAGGGAAGAACAGTTAATGGAAGACAAGAAAAGGAAGAAAGAGGATAAAAAGAAAAAAGAAGCTGCTCAGAAGGTATGTCTAACAAGTTAAATGTTTACCTTTTCACAGGAGTCCTGGGTAAAACTACATGGAATGGGGGCCTTCTTGGATCAGCATTAGTCTTCAGTGGTAACATTACCATGTGACTAAGAAAATCCCTTCCATGAAGTTGTGAAACCACATATAGTTTAACTAAGTAGCCACTTGAGATTCAAATCCAGTGGCAGGCCCGGAAGGAATCAAACTAATTATCCCCTGTAATGATGTTTTTGTTTATGGAATCAATTAACATTAGACAGTTTTCCTTCTGTATTTGGTCTAAACATTTCTGAGGCTTTACTTTTTGTAAGGAAAGTTTTTTGTTTGCTTGTCATTAAGTAGTTTTAAGCTATCTTAGTGCCCTAGATTCATGCTCTCCAAGAGAGTAGTTACCATATTAAAAGAAACAAGTTATTTATTGGCTTCCCCACTGTTTAAAAAACCTTCTGTACCTTGTCCGCCTTTTTGAAACCCATAAGGCATTTAATACTGCCCTTAGTCTACTGTGACTCCATTTTTGGGCAGTGGCTATCCCTCATATGTCAGTGACTCAACCTTGGCATGAGGTTATAGGGATTTTCCACATCCTCAACTGTGCACTGTAGGTGCACTAAGGTTGCTGTCTTGGATGTGATGGTGAATGTAGACTGAAATCTGAGTGAGGAAATAGGAGCAGAGTTAGAAGCAAGAGTATATCAGTCTCCAAAGAGGAGACTTAGGCTATTGCTGCTCTGGGGATGGAGCTGTTAGCTGGGTCTTGGGATCTGACTGTAGGACCTTTTACCCATTTGTGTGATTTATGGTAAGATCTGATAAGCTTCCCTGGAGTTTCCTGACTCCTTGGGGTTAATGAGGTCGTATATGTAAAGCACCTTTGAAAAATTGTATGAAAACTTGTAGCTTTCATTATAATAATGATTAACCTCCTTGGGTCTCCATTTGGGGAATAGTGCCATTATTTCTCCTGGGCAGCCAGGTGGTGCATTGGCTAGAGTGGCAGATTGAGCATCAGGGGGGGACCCAAGTTCAAATGTGACCATAGACACTTAACTGTGTGACCTTGGGCAAATCATTTCTCCTGTGTGTCTCAGTTTCCTCACCTGTAAAATGAACTGGAGAAGGAGATAGCCAACCACTCCACTGTCTTTTCCAAGAAAACCCCAAACAGGGCCTCAGAGAGTTGGACGTGACTGAACAACCACCACAAAATTATTTTTCTGCTGCCACATGGTGGTTGTGAGGAAATTGTTTGAGAGTCTTATTGAAGGAGGGAAAGTTTCTCTTTTCTCATGAGCATCCGCTATTTCTGGCAGTCTAGAACTCACTCCCAAGTCAACTTCCTTCTGCTGGTATGCTTCTGTTTGTTCCTTGACTCCTCCCCATTTAGAAATGTTTTGAGGAAGCAAGGTTGATTTGGGACAGGCTTCCACCTTTGGAAGAAGAATATTTTGTTCCTTTATTATTTTCCACCTGAAGAATTTTGGCAGCAGCAGGGGACAAATTTGAAGAGAATATCTAATGGCAGCTAATTGTCCTGAAAGTCCTTGGGTTAGGGGAACATTAACTTGATTGGCCAGAACTCTTAGTAGTCTTTCCAAAAGGCTTGGGGCAAAATTCATCTGAGGTAAGCTTATAACATCCGGATAAATGAAATATGCTGCATGACTTGACTTCTGCGCATCCTTAGTGAAGAATATTCTGTTTTAGCTAAACTTAAGTGCCAAAACTTTCTTTGACCCTTTTTGATGAGAAATTTTGCTAAAATTTATTTTGAAGAACTTATTAGCCAGATGTTAGAATGAAAAGT
Source organism: Myrmecobius fasciatus (assembly GCA_023553655.1). Taxonomy (NCBI): domain Eukaryota; kingdom Metazoa; phylum Chordata; class Mammalia; order Dasyuromorphia; family Myrmecobiidae; genus Myrmecobius; species Myrmecobius fasciatus. Next base: position 3,756 of record JAJPUD010016957.1, read on the forward strand.
ATGAGACATTTTTCTCTAAAGCCCACTACCCAGAATTAGGGATAATTGTGTCAGAAGTAGAACGGTTATAGCTGTCTTTACAGGCCGAGAAACCAGGAAGGTCCAACAAGGTAACAGCCTTGTGTAACAGTGGAAAATATTAAGGCCAGGCCCTCACGCAGTACCCTTCCCTCCATGCTCAGACATGGTTCCTGACCCACTCAGCATTTTCTGCTGGCACACTTTGCCCCTGCTCTAATCCTAGAAATCTCTTGCTCCAATGTTGAGTGCCAGACCCCAATTCTGCCTAGCCATCTATGGAGAAGAGAGAAGTATGGGAGGAAGGGAGGAGGCAAGGATTCGGCCCATGATGCCCTCTCAGTCAGGCATCCCCAAGGTAGTGCCAGAAACTCTGCTCAAAAAACCTTTCCTCAGGCCTACAAGAAGCAGCAGAAAAGCCAGCCAGAGAATTAAACAGCCAAGGGAACTGGGGCAAGCACCAGTGTGGCCTGTGCTAGATCTTAAAGAATTTTCCAACAGGAGCCAATAGAGGGGGACAGAGACTTTGAGATTCAACCCCTACAGGCAACCCTACCATCCAAGAGGAAGGGCTCAGAAAGTGGGCACAGGAGAGTAGAACGACTAAATACTGAAACCACTGAAAATCAGAGGAAAAAAAATTCAACTTAAAAATAAAACCCATAGCACAAGCTAATAAGTGAATTCTATTAAGATAAATAATCAATTACAAGAATGTCTAAATAAATATTGAAAGACAAAGACGTGATGAGACCCAGAATCCTTTAGATTCCCACCAGTGCTGCAAGATATTCCAGAATGGTTCAGTGGAATTTAGAGAATTGTCAGCAGAAATACTTAGCAAAATAGAAATGCTTGAATCCCTGAGGGCCATTCTCCTCTAAGAAGTGTAAGAGAGTAGACTGGGGACTCCAGGAACCAGAGAAGTGAAGGATGGTCTAGAAGAGGAGCCTTGGCCTCTGAGCAAAACATAATTTCTAGGCCTGGACACGCAGAACTGGAAGATCCCAGAGGAATGGATAGGAGGCCTTGATGGCAGAAGTAATGGAACAGACATGCCCACAGCATGGGACAGAAAATCAAGCTTCTCAAATGACAGACCATGGCAGGCACAAAAACAAATACCCTTGCTTCTAGATTCCAAGCTATGGAGTGGTTAACTGTTACCACTACAATGACAAACAAGTAATTCTTTGGAAAGGAAAGGAAACTTGAATGACAATACTCTTGTGTGAGTAAGAAAGGAATAGAAAAGGTAAAGGAGCTCAAGATGCTACTCCAAATGATAGACCTTGCAAAACTCAGCCTAATTACATGCACATTCAATGAAAGAGAAGTATTTGAATCACTCTTACAAAAAAGAAAGGAAGGGAGAGAGAGACAGAGAAAAATAGAGCAAAGAGATTGCAAACAGGTTATTCAACTTACAAATACCCCAAACAAGAAAAATACAAGAAAAGTAACTAAAGATTACCTTAAAGGCAAACCTAAAATATCAGAGCAAAGGTAATGACACAAATGGCCCCATTTTGATAGACATATTAAAAGGAAAAACTAGAAAGAGGCAGCTGTGGATTTTTGTAAACAGAAATAACCTAAGTGACACCATGAGGTGAGTCTTCCCAGAAAGATTCAGAAGCCATGAGGTCAAGCTCATACTGAAACAGGGTCCAAGGATCCATAAGGGCCACATAGCAACTTAGTTTTAAACATCCCATTATCTGTTTTATTGTTCCTTTATTTTGTTAAATATTTCCAAGCTACATTTTCATCAGTTTGGGGCAGGCACAGGGGGCACCTGTTCTTGAGGATAAAGGTGAAAGCAGAACCTAAAGAAATGAGACCAAGGGACAGCAGAGTTAGAGCAGGCCTAGGATGCCATGAACTTCAACCTCAGATGAACAGAAGTCAAGAATTTATAACATCTCAGAAAAAAATGAGTGAGCCCCAAGTCCCACAGAGAAAAATATAAAACCATCTGATTGTACAAATTCTATCAAATACTGAAAGAACAGTTAATATCAGTATTACATAAATTGCAAAAATTAGGGGGAAAAATCCAATCAATTTTTTCTCTGATACTTATATGATTTTGATACCTAAACTAGGGAGAATCCTGTTGTTATAGCCACTATTTGATAGAATGCTATAGATATGAGCTATTGAGTAAGATGAGAAAAAGGAAATTTTTCATGAGCATAAGCAAGCAAAAGCACTTTTAGCTGATAACTACCTAGAGAAACTCTAGAGAGTCAACTAAGAACTAATTGAAATAATCAATACCTTCTGCACAGTAGCACAATATAAAATAAATCCACACAGATAATTAACCTTTCTATCTATTACCAGCACAACCTAGCAGAGGAAGAGAGAATGAAAGAAACAGAAATTGAGAATAACTGCAGAATGGATAAAAAGTATGGGAGACTACAGCTATAACTACAAAGCATTCTTTAAGTGAAATTAGACTTGGAAAAGTGGAGAGAATAATTGCTAATGGTTGAGTCATGGTAATATAATAAAAATCCCAATTCATCTTCAGTTTATTTACTCATTTTGTGACATACTACTTAGGCTATCAAAGAATTATGTTATAGTTAAGGAAAATAACAACATTAATCTAGAGTAATAAAATGTGTAAAGTCTTCAGAGAAATAATGAAAAAAGGTGTGGGGAAGAATACTTTAAAGCATTAATCAGCAAAACTATTCAGTACTGGGAAGAGATCAGAGAAATCAGTTGTGCAATATTCTCACTTGCAGTAAAAGCACACAATCTGCTGAAACAAACATACATGGTAGCATTATGTTTGATAAATCCAAAAATCCCAGCTACAAGTCTCATGATGTGACAAAAAAGGCTACAAAAAAAACTAGAAGCCAGCCTGGCAGAAGTTAAGTATGGGCAAACGTCTCAACACATATACTGAGATAAGTTCCAAATGATTACATGATTCAGTATGAATCATAAATAAAAAGGTTTTACACAAGCCAAATAAATTTAATTCAAATTAGAAGCAAAACAGTTCATTGAGAGTGAGGTGAACTACAGAAAATTTCTCTATTGATGTTAAATCTAAGATATTTAAGAAACTGTTTCACATGTTTAAGAAACATGAAAATAAGAACCATTCCCCAAAAGATAAATGATAACTTGAATTTCGTCTTTTAAGTCTTTTTATCTTATCAATGACACATGAAAAAAATACTGCAAATTACTCATGACTAAAGAAATGCAAGTTTATACTCCTCAAATTGGCAAAGATGACCCCCAAAAAAGGACAGTTATAATTGTTGGAAGGGCTGTGGGAGAAACAAGTGAATCAGTGGGCTGAGAAAATTGAGTTCTGTTTAGAAAGCAATTTGAGACAACCTCAAAAGTGACTTATTCATGTGTATTCTTTGATCCTGTAATGCTGCTACTGAGTTGAAACCCAAAGTGATCAGAGAAAAAGGAAAAGGTCCTCATAATGCAAAAATATTTGTAGCTTTGATTTTTGTGGTGACAAAGAACTGGAAATAAAGAATGTTTTGAGAAGTCACTGAATAAGTTATAGTACATGAATAGAGTGGAATCCTCTTGAGCTACACTTTGCAAAAGATCACTGGTACACTTAGCAGTTTGGGGGCTTCAGAAGTCTTTCTGATTGGTGAGTTGTGTAATTGACAGGTTAGTGTGGTCATGACAGAGCCCATGTTAACAGCTAGAAGAAAAGATAAAGAAGTCCGTGCTGGAGAAACTGGGACAGACTTGTTTGAACTGATGTGTGGAGTAAAGAAAATAGAACTGGTAAATTTATTTAGCCCATACATTAACGGGGTGAAATACAAAAAGGAAAATCCCTAAGAACCCTTTACCTCATGCCCCTGCATTGACCATCAGAGATTCCAGAGAGCTGGAGAGCAGATGAACTCAAGGTGCAGGCTGGGACATTGCTGAAATGGAAGTTTTCTTTCCTAGATGGTGCAGTGGAGAGAACATCAGGTTAGGTTTCAGAAAGATCTGAATTTAAATGTGACCTCAGACACTTCCTAGCTGTGTGACCCTGGACAAGTCACTTTGTTTACCCTTTGCCTCAGTTTCCTCTTCCAAAAATTAAGCTGGAGAAGAAATTGGCAATCCGCTCCAGTATCCTTGCCAGGAAAATCTTGCCAAGTAAACAGGATCATGAAGTATCAGGCACGACTGAAAAACAATGCAACAGCAAATTTTTTTGATGGTCTGTTTGATACAAGAGTTTAAATTTTCTTAATTACAGGGGAAAGTTGGGGAGAGGGGTTGTGGAAGGAAAAATAAAGCTTGTGGGAGGATTCCTAAAATAAAACACCCAGGAAAAGTTATTTATTAAAAAAAAAAAAATTAAAGCATTTTTTAATGTGCAAAAGAGGGTGAAAAGAAGCTTGGTAGGAAATGCAGACAAGCAGACCAGCTTTGAAAACAGTCTGACAAATCTGGGTTAACTTGTGATGTGAGAAGCAAGCTAGACTCAATGTGTGGCAGAATGGCAATTGCACGGGCAGGCCTCCTTTTTGTTCTGTTTTGCATAGAGAAACTTATTTGGTGAAAATAAAATTCATGGTGTGCTTTCCCAGCCTCTTGTTCTTTTTGGACAGTCTGAAGTGTGCCTCCTTTAAGCCTCTCTTGGAGCCAAGGCCAGATCCTCAGAAAGATGCCTCTTTTTGAGCGCATGTATACATTTGGATTTTTCTGCTTTTTCTTTTTCCTTCTGTTTGCCTGCTCCTTGAAACGTTTTAGGGGTTTATCCAAAATGACAGTAAGGAGCCCCTGAGTGAAGGCCTGCCTGAGGGCAACAGTGCCCTGCCTCAGAGCTTGTTGTTGCCTGACCTCCCTGTTTCTCTGCAGTCTTTGGCATCCATCCCTTGGCCCCGTATGGGTGCCTTCTTCCCCCGGGGCTGCTGTTGGCAGCTGGTGTTGGTGACCCTCTCCAAGCCCTGAGGGCCAGGCAGCCCTCTTGTGCTCAGGTCAGACCGCCCCTGTCACTGCAGGGGGCCCCTCCCCGGGGAGTTCTGCATGTGGGCTCTGTTGAGTGACCTCCGCCAGGTTTTGTGTCACATTTTGTGCTTTACACCTTATGAAAGGAAAGCTGTAGTTAGTCAGCATTAGGTGGTTTAAATTCATAGTAACATAGGAACTATAAAATAGGTTTGGGGTTTATTTTATTTATTTATTGAAGGATTTATCATTTGTAAACTTGAGTTTGGGACTTGATGAGGTTCTCAAAAGAGCTACTGGAGATAGGTCAGGAACATAACAGGTGATCAGGGGAAACGGCCAATCTGGCCAGGCCTGTGCTGGGGCTCCAGAGAGTTAATGGAGCCGAGGAAGGAAGACCCAACATCCTGGGGACGTGCAGGGAGCAGAGAGCTTCCCAATACCACCTAGAATGGAGCGTTCTCCCTCTGTGATGCTGTAATGCAGTAGGTGCCAGCATGGCACATGGCCCCCCAATGTGCTGAAGAACAAGATGGAAGCTCTTCCCAAAGTTGCCGCCACTTCAGTGCCTCCCTAAGGTTTCTGAACATCATAACTTCCCTTGAAATCATGACACATCCATACTTTGAGCTCCTCGATATTTTCAGGGCTCAGTATTTTTCATGGAAGGATTTTCCCCTTCTCTTTGAAAAAGTGAGGGCCGATCAGTTCAGTGACTTGTCCCCGGTGCTGCTTGCTGACTGCCTTTAAACAAAGCCCTTTCCCTATGTGGCGTAGCCCAAGACTCGGGGACCCTCATACAAAGTGAAAGTGGGGTTCCAGCAGCATGCTTTGGGGTTTAGGATGGGCCTTCAGCGTAGCCCACGGGGCTAGCGTTGTTCCTTCCTTGTCCTATTTTGCCCTTTTCCTATGGGAAATCCCTGGTGTTTGTACTTAATTGTGACTGGTGAAATGTCAAAGGAAGTGACATTTTTTACTCCCCTCCTTCACCCTGCAAAGGAATTTTAAGAGACAAAAAGTTTACTGTGAATGACCAGGAGAGTTCTTAAATTATAAAATGGTGGGGGAGCTGTAGTGGAATCCCAAAGAGCAGCTTCTGGTGGATTGTAGTGTGGGGTGTATGAGAGCCCACTGCACACAACTCAGAGGAGGAGAGGGAAGAGGAAATGCTCCTTTATTGCACACTTGTAGGCCTCAACCCAGAGGGCACATTGAAGATGCACCAGGGCTGCGCCTCTATTTTTTAAAATCAGGCTAAAACCACCAAAGCTTTGGGATGCAGGGTTTTTTTTTTTTTTTTTTTTTTTTTTTTTTTTTTTTGTGACCTCCAGTTTTTTCCATGGTTTTTCTGGGCACAGTGAGTCTCTAGCCCTGGCAGTTTATCCTGTGGGAAAACTCCTTCATGTGAGGGAGGTGTATTGGGACTTAAAGGATTCATTCAGCAAGCATGGGCAGCTTCTATGGTGGGTTCTAGGGATGCCAAAATCATGAAGCTAGGACTTTGCAGTCCTAGCTCATATTTTGGTCATAAGCATGCAGATGATAAGCCTTAAGAGGCAGGATGGATTCTGGGACCCCAGACTCCAGCTTCAGGCTGTCCTCAAAGAGCTTATCTTTTATTGAGGGGGACAGCCTGTGTTCAGATCACTAAATAAAAAAGGTAGGCTTTATAGGAAGGGGAGTCCTTGGCCTGTACCTGAAAGGTAGAGATCCCAAGGAGTTAAGGGGGAGTGGAGAGTAAGAGGCTTTGTTGAAGGCTGGCGTGTTGAGGGGATAGCAGGGAGACTGATGGGAAGCTCATACTGTGAAGGAGAAGAACTTGGCCTGTGGGCAGGTATTTACCAGTTTTGGTGTAGATTAATTCTTATTTTGAATAAATAGGTCACCAGGAACTTGGCTTTCTTCAGTAGACATTCTTTCTGCAGCTCCTAATATTGGGAACCACCATTCATGATAAATAAAAACACTAATCCAAGAAGTTATTTTGGGGAAGGGGTACTACCCCGGCTTCCCTTAATAATGGATTATGGACTAGAAACTGGGAATTTTATCCAGATCCTTCTTAAACCAATTTATTTAGTTTGTATAACCTTTAAGGTTGATGACCTCCATATTTATTACCTTCCTGTACCATTTTTATTTAATTTGTCCTCTTCAGGCATCAGAAGTTATCTTGTAGATTTGGTTGACCATATCTGAGTTTTGAGTTTGTTCTACATTGTTCATAACAATATATTATGATATTGATTGTTAATCTTCATATTTTCAAGCTGAAGATTTGTAACTTTTAAATTTTGTTTTATCAATCCTGTTTACAGAAAAACTTTTTAGTTCCTATGGTTAATTTTAAATCTTTCAATGTTATGCACCTTAATGATATTTGGGGGAGGTATAGTGACCAAAATTTTGCATCTGCTACTTGCCAAGCTGAGACACTGAGTTTATAAAGATTTCTAAAGCATTCAGAAATCATTTTGTTCCACCTTCTCAATCGCAGACCATCAGGCTGGCCATGGTCTCTGGGAAATGACTCTCAAGCTTTAATGCAACCTTGCATGTAGGGTAGGCACTGCCCAGTTTGAATTCTTTCCTGACAGTGTCGCTGGCAGTAGAACCGTCAGTCCACTAATGGTTACCATAAGTGCTCATACCCTCTTTTGTCTTTACAAAGTTCCTAGCCAACACGGTGCCCTGGTCTTTGCATTTGTTGAATTGAATCAGAGTGCAGAAGTAGTTTCTGTTCCCCCTTGGACTAATTATGACTTTTCAGTAACAAGGATCCATTTATAAAAATCCTTAATTCTTTTTATTTAATAGGAATGAATTGCAGAACATGTTAATTCTCTTTTTTTTACTTCTGTTTATTTTGCAGGTCACGGAACAAAAAACCAAAGGTAAGACTATATTTATTTATTTAATTCAGAAGAGCCCTTTAAAAATAATTTTTTCATCTACCTCATGTTCCTACATTAATTCCTAATTTTCTTGAAAAAGCAAGAAGAGTTCTGTGCACAGTAATTAGGCTTTTGCTAAATTGGAATCAAGCCTGGCATTGAGCAGCAAAAAATACATGTAAGGTTGTTAGGTATTTTCAAGAGAAGTATTTTCTATAGTTAATAATAATAATAATAATATTTTATTGCAAGTAATTAGGTAGTATCTTTGAGCTGAAGATCTATATAACTCAGTGCTTCCCCATTAGAAGAAAGAACTAAGAAAATTCAATGTTTTGTCTGTTCTAAAAGTACATCTTTTTCAAGAAAGGCAGTACATTTTAATTTAATGGGGAAACTGGGCTTAAATTGGGAAAGTTATGTACACATATCTTTCCTGAAGTTGTAATATATTGAATATTGGAATTAAACCAAATTCAGGATCCTTTAAGTCATCTAAAATTTGCTGATTTCTGACTCTCCTTGTAAAAAAAAAAAATTTGTGAAGACAAGTAGGGAAAGTAATTGTCAGGCCTGTTCCTTTTTTTTTTTTTTTTTTCCCCCCTCCTCCTGTACATCTTGGCAGGCTCCTGGGTCTGAGAGATGTGAATGGGAGTTTTCACAGCTCTGATACCTAAGAGACTCTCCCACTCTCTAACAGCCCTAGAGAAAGAAGGCTTCTAGACCTATGTTCAGTTCCTGAGAAAGGGGCTTCTTTGTCCCCAATCAGCCTTTTTTCCTGGGGTCCCTAGGAGTTGGTTTGCCCATTGAAGGACAGAAGATGCTCTGTTTCTCCCTTATTCTTCTACCATCTTTAATACAAATAACATAAATAAGGAATTTTGTAGGATCTAGAAACAAACGGGGTGAAACATGATAAAAGTAATTGAGTTTTTAGAATTCCAAACTTGTGAAGTTTTTAGAAGTCTCAGATGAAAATTGTCCATGGGTTTTCATCAGACTGTAAAAGGAGTTAGGCCCTAATCTTTAGAGTTCCCTTGATATTTAGAACTGCATCTTCATTTTTGTTCTTTAGAACCTCGTAAACCTTCCTGTGACTCACCTAATCGAGAGGCTTCCTCCTGGGCCCCTTCTTTTTCTTTACTCCACCACACACACATGTACATGTACACACACATGTACATATACACACACACGCACACACACTCTCTCTTCTCTTTCTTTCTCCTATCTCTCTCTCCCTTCCTTTCTTTCTTGGTTTCTCTGTCTCTCTGAGGAAGACCATGTTTATAATGATGTGAGGGGAAAGTTGAATTTTCTAAGGAATGAAAGTTAAGATCCACCCACATTTCAAAATAAAACCCCAAATCTTGTGTTTATCTCCCTTTTTTGAAAAGGAAGTCTTTTTTCTGTAATTGGATAGGACAGAGGCTGAGAATGCTGCTGAAGCTGCCAGTGAGACTGGGGGAAGGATGAGTGGGGGGTTTTAGATAGCATGACCATGGGGATTTTTAGCCAGACACATTGTCAATTGAGGCACTAGGGAACAGATAGGTTGGGGTAGGGGATGAGTATGGAAAGAGACAGGACAGTTAGAGCAATGGTCCGAAGCAGCAAGTAGTGGAGAAAATTCCTAGTTGTTGATGTACACACAGCCATTTGGCCATAGATTTAATAAGTACCTCCTGATTGTTTTTTTAAGTAATAAAAATTCAAGTAATTAATTTCAGAGAATGTCATGGATTAATGTTTTTGCCCATTAAATTTTCTTGGAGGATTTTGCCTCTCTTCTTTGATATCGATGCATTGAACACCCTAGCCCCGCTTAATTTGTATGTGTATCCATAGGTCTTAGAAAGCAGGGACTTGGTTTCCTTTCCACCTTGTATTCCCAGCCCCTAGCACAGTGTCTTACATGTATGAGATACTTAGTAATCAGATGTTCAATACCAACGTGAAATGAAAAGGAAAGGAAAATAACCCAAGATACTACCCAACCCTGCCTGTGATAGTCTTTTCTTTATTTTTATGAAATAGTTAGGTATGCAGAAGCCAAAAATATCCTGGGATTTCCCTGGCTTGCTTCCTTAATTATCATTTAAGACAAAGATGGGTGACTCTCCTTAGTTCCAGCCCATCTAAATATCTAGTTCCTTTATCTGCCTGCTGCTAGCCAGAAAATATGTACTTGATCTCTCGTCTTTCTGGGCCCCTTGCTGTTCGGTTGCCCTGAGCTGCTCTTTATCCAAATCTGGGTCAGCAACTTGCAGAGGACAGTTTTTTTTTACCTGCTTTTCTAAGTCAGCCCTTGTAGGCTATAGGTAGGCAGGACTTTGTTTTGGGTTGAGAATTAAGACCAAAGTCTAGCTTTTCACTGGGTCCTAGGATTCTCCAGCTAGTAGAAACCTAGGGCGGCTATCTTCTCAACCCATGATTTTTCGGATGGAAAAACCGACACCTACAAAAGTGGTGGAATAGCTCTTTTAAAAAGTCTTTTCACTAAGAAAAAGATTGACTGCGAGCACCTTCTGCTCCCTTTCTCCAGTCATTAATAACTTAGCACTCAGTTTTTCTTCCTTCTGGTCAGAGGAAAAAGGCCCCTTTCCCTCTGCTTCAGGACCCATCTCTCCTTGCTTCCTCCCAGATCAAGCCTCTTCAGCCAGCTATTCTACCTCCTTCTCTCTCTGGTTCTCTCCTTCCTTTCCCATCTTAGGCTGCTATTCAGTCCTAAAAATGTTCATTTCCTCCTCGTCTTGAATGTTCTTTTTTACCTACTTAGACAGCTCTAAACATACTACGTTTTGCCAGCAGGGATATCTGACTTGGAGGCAGTAGAACAGAATAGAAGGAGCAAACACTGGGGGACTGAAGCAGTGGGTTCTAGTGTCCTAATCTGAGATCCTGAGTGTAAGCTCTCCAGTCTCATTGGGTTCTCTCCAAAGTTCCTTCTAGCTCCACGCCCATGAACATGGCCTACATGCTTTCAGATTCATTTGTGGAGGCTTCTTTTCTCTTGGGCCATGTAGGGATGGTATCAGCAAGTGTAAAGGGAGCACCTTGTGTACTAGACAAGAAGGGGCATACAAGAGCAATAAAAAACATGGCCCTTGTCTTCAGGAAGACCATACTGCGGTTAGGAAGGTAATGTTCATACACGGGACATTACACACCAGAGACATTGCGTCGGTGGTTCAGTGCTGTGTGATGGGAAAGTGGCCAGAAGCAGATGGGTAGGACTTCTTCAGGCAGAGGGGAGAGGACGTTGTAAAGCATAAGGAAATTGTGTCAGCTTTGGAATAGAGCGGGTGTGACAACAGAGCAATAAAGACACTGACTTGTCTGGATTGGAGAATTCTAATATGAGATGGACCATGAAAGGGTTAAGGGGATTACTAAGTATATTTTTAAGGAGGAGAGTATTTTTAAGTAAATTAAGTTGGTGGTTGTTTGGAAGATGGCCTGACCATAAGGAGTATAGCCTGGAGACTTGGAGTTATCTAGGCTTGGGGTGATGACAGCCTGGAATTGGACTCTTTGGAATAAAAAGGAATTGTGGAGTCCCTGAGAAAGCTGAAATGAAAAGAATGATAGGACTTGAAATTAGATAACAGGAAGTCAAGAGTAAGGGAGGAGTCACCAATAATCGGAAAAAAAAGATGGAAAGAGACAGTCATACAAGTACAGAATAGCCAATATCTGATCATTATTGAGGAGAGAAGAGATCTGCAGATAACAGCCAAGGGAATTTATTGCTGTTGTTGAGACCCTGCTAATTATTGAATGAATGAATTACTGAAGGTACTCATCATGTGGAGAATATTGTGCTGGGCACTGAGGCTATACCTGTGTAGAACAGTCACACAGCCTCTGCCCTCAAATAGCTCACACATAGAGAAGGTTTCATTTGCCAGAAAGATGGAAAAGGCTCATGGTCCTTAGGTTACAGGGTCAAGCAGATGGTCACGCCTTCAATGTCATTTCCAGTGATAAGATCATTTCATTTTCTGATGTTGGACCATTGCTAATAAGAACATTTCTATCTGAGTCTTGTGGAACTGTGGCTGCAGCCCCTGGAGGAAGGAGCCATCCCAGGCTGCATCTTACCCAGGGTCTGCTTCCTCCATTGATGGTGGGGGGCACTGGGTTAGTAGTATGACTGTTCCCAAGGTTCTTGGCTTCAGCTCCTGGGTCATCAGGGTCTGTGCAGAGGTGGCGATGGTTTGATTTGCTTGACACATGCTATCTCTAGTCTGTCCCTCAAGAGGACCATGCTACTTCACCTAGTCTGACTTGCCTACCCGATTATTTATTCAAATAATGGTGGAAAAAAGAACTTAAGAATTTCCAGCAACAGACTTTCTTTGGTCCTCTCCTCCTCCAGCCTGTTCCAACTCTTCCTATTCCCAAGAGGCCAGGTAGTTTGTCTTGAGAGTCAACAAGTAGGGATGATGAAAGGGATGTTCCAGTTTGCAGACAGCATTGTGTATTAGCCGTGCCAGGTGACAGCCACTTGAGAAAAAGAAGTGGAAGCTAATCTTCCATATCAGACTTGAGGAAAGCTTTGCATCCCTTCAATCCAAGATCAAAAGAAGAGTTCAAGAAGGAGCCAGTGGAAAGAGGCTCCAAAGAGGCAGAGGGAGCATACTGGAAGGTGGAAAAAGAGCATGGGACTGGCCTGGCTGGGCCTTATTGGTCCTAAGGCTCCACCCTTCGAGTGTGGAACTGGAGCGGCAGCAGGACCCTCTGGCCTGTCTCCTGGAAGAGGGATTCAGTGTGTTTTGTTTGGCTCCAGAGGGAGCATGGAAAGCCACGGGAGAAATTAGTCAGAGCAAGGGCTGCTCTCAGGCCACTCCCTGTGCAAAGGAATGCCTTGAGGAGTCTGGGGTTTTGCTCTGGAGGTCTCCATGTGAAGGCTGAACGACCACCCGGACAGCATGTTGTAGATGGCATGTGGGATGGACTGGAAGGGGGGGACCATGGTGACATCCTTGACAACTGAGTTTTGTGATTCTGAAAAGGAAAGTTTCCAGTGTTTCACTGATGCAATGAGAGGAGCCGTGGTTGATATAAAAAACAGTGGAGAGGCAAACTGACTTTCCAAAGCCTCCTGAAAAGGGACCAGTGTAGTGCAAGAAACCATTTCTTGTGTGTGTGTGATTCTTGTGAAGGAAGGAACCTAGTAACCTGGACATTCTGGACCAGAAATGGAAGTTCTTTGGATATGAACCCTGATCATCAAAGGCCAGAGTTTCCAACAGATCTGGAGAGGGAGAGATAGATAACAGGATGCTCAAATGATAAATTCTCAGCCCCATGGAGATCTAGTTTAAATTTAGATTGGAAATGGAAAAGATGAGAAAAAAATCAGCTCATACCCATATTTTCACTAAGATTAACAGAGAAAATAGTTTATAACGTAGGAAAGAAGAGCTCACTAATTAGCATAATAGTGGAGGCCTCTAAATTTGTCACCTGCGACCTCAGGCAAAATCACTTCTCTTGTCTGTGAAATGAGAGGACATAAGAAGGATTTCTAAGGCCTTCATCAGCTCTAAACTCCTTCAGAGGTATATCATTGGATTATATCACTTCCTTCCGATTTAAAACTTTAAGCAACTTACTTCTGAGTCCAGCCTATAACTTTCTATAGAGGGTTTTTTTTTTAGTTGTTTTGTGCCATACTTTATTTTGAAGGTGGTTTGTAAGATTGAAAAAAAGATACAATGGAAATAGATGCACAAACATGTGAAGAAAAGCACAGTAATAAGACATAGAATATTATTCCTGTAGAAAATAAGCTAATAGAAAAGAAACAGTATATGCTAAGATAGTTAAAAACTAAGTTATTTCCAAAAATATATAAATAAAAAGAACATGAAAGAGGTTCTGCAAGGATTTTTAAAGAAACATTTTGCAATAACCTTTGCATAATTAATGAAGTACAAGCCAACTTTTGCTACATGGTGCTATGGAACAGTATTTGAAATGATTTCTAACTCTGCTGAATTCTCTACATGACTTTGAACGACTCATTTGGTCTTTCTACTCAACTACAAAAAGCAAGGGAAGTTAAGACTAGATCACTTCTAAAGAGGCCAAGGCTAGCTAAAAAAGCAAGGTCCCAACATTAACTCAAGAACTAAGGTCTGGGGGCAGCTAGGTGGTACAGTGGATAGAGCACCAACCCCGAAGTCAGGAGGACCTGAGTTCAAATCTAAACTCAGACATTTAACATTCCCCAGCTGTGTGTCCCTGGGCAAATCACTTAACCCCAAATGCCTCAACAACAACAACAA
>JAJPUD010016958.1:1632-13364 GCA_023553655.1 Myrmecobius fasciatus
GATGAAGATAGTCATATACATCCAGAGAGAGGCCTGTGGGAACTGAGTGTGAACCACAACACAGCATTTTAACACTTTCTGTGTATATTTCCATGCATTTTGTTTTCCTTCTTAGGTTGTTTTTTCTTCTTCTCTTTCTAGATCTGATGTTTCTTGTGCAGTAAGATAACTGTATAGATATGTATACATGTATTATATTTGTCATATAATTTATCCTATTTAGCATGTATTAGATTACCTGTCATCTAGGGGTGGGGGTGGGGGGAAGGAGGGGAAAAGCTTGGGAAAAAAAAAGTTTTTGCAAAGGTCAATAATGAAAAATCACTCACATGTTTTGTAAATAAAAAGCTTTATAAAAAAAAAAAAGTAAAACATGTGCATGGGTAATTTTTCATCATTGACCCTTGCAAAGGTTTCTGTTACAATTTTTTCCCTTCTTTCCCCCACCCTCTTCCCTAGATGGCAGGAAGTCTAATACATGTTAATTATGTTAAAATACCTGACAAGTTGAATATGTGTACATATTTATACAGTTATCTTGCTGTACAAGAAAAATTGGATCTATAAGAAAAAAATCTAAAAAGGAAAACATAATGCAAGCAAACATCAATAGAAAGCATGAAAATGCTATGTTGTGGTCCACCCTCAGATCCCACAGGCCTCTCCCTGGGTGTATATGGCTTTCTTCATCACTGAACAACTGGAACTGGTTTGAAGCATCTCATTGTTGAAGAGAACCATGTCCATCAGAACTGATCATCATATAGTCTTGTTGTTGCTGTGTACAATGATCTCCTGGTCCTGCTCATTTCACTTAGCATCAGTACATGCAAATCTCTCCAGGCCTCTCTGAAATCATCCTGCTGGTCATTTCTGATAGAACAACAATATTCCATAACATTCATATACCATAATTTATTCACATCATGAACATTTTAAAAACACATATTTGTAAAGCTGCACTTTTTTTGGGGGGGGGAGGAAAGTACTTTGTATTTAAGAACATTATTCTGAGAAGAATCCATAGGTTTTGCTAGATTGACAAAGCAGTCCATGACATACACAACACATAAATGTTAAAAATCTCTGACAAAGAGAATGACAGTCAACCATTTTCCATCTACATAGCAAAATGGAGTCATAGATTTTTTCCTGAAGTGGGGAACATTTAGAGTAGTAGCTAAAAGCCCCTGAAAATATTTCTTAACCATTATTGGTTACAAAGTCCTCTTTCCTAGATTTTTAGTAGAGTATGCTTAAGCTATTATTTGGATGTATGTAGATGGAGTCTTGCCTAGACACAGGGAGTTGGTGCATATGACCTTTTATATTTTCTTTCTTCCTATTATAAGCTATACATTTCCAAGTAATTGGCTATAAATTTTGTTGTTAAGATTATTTCTATTTTAATTTATTTATAACATTCTTCCCTTTTTAAATTTTGAGTTCCAAACTTTCTCCCTCCTTCCCATTACTCTCCCACTCACTAAAAAGGCAAACAATATAATATAAATTATACATATGAAATCATGTAAAACATATTTCATTTTAGCCACAATGCAAAAAAAGCATAAAAGCAAGAAAATTATATTTCAATTTCTATTTAGAGTTCATTGGTTCTCTCTCTGGAGATGACTAGCATTTTTTATGATGAGTCCTTTGGAATTATTTTAGATCACTGTATTGATCAGAATAGCCAAGTTTTTCACAGTTGATCATTACTATAATATTGCTGGTACTGTGTACAATGATCTCACTTCATTTTGCAAGAATTTATATAGGCATTGCCACATTACTTGTTTTATCTGAACCCCTCTATCTCTAGTTATTTCTTACAACACAATAACTTTTCATCATAATTATATGCCATAATTTGTTCAGTAATTTCCCAAATGATGAGCTCAATTTCCAACTCTGCCATGATAAAAGAGTTCCTGTAAATATATTTGTACACATATGTCCATTGTCCCCCCCCCCTTTTTTTTGAATCTCTCTAGGATATATCTAATAGTGGTATTGCTGGGTCAAAGAGTATGCAAAGTTTTATAGCCTTTGGGGTAAATTTTTCTCCTAAATAATTAGACAAGTTCATTATTCCACTTACAATGAATTTGTGTACCTAATTTCTTTTATCATCTCCCACATTTGTCATTTCTAATAGATATGAAGTGGTAGCTGAAGTTGCTTTAATTTGCTTTTTTCTAATCAATAGTAATTTAGAACATTTCTTCATGTGATTTATAGATAATTTTATTTTCTTCTTTTGAAAGCTGCATGTTC
Source organism: Myrmecobius fasciatus (assembly GCA_023553655.1). Classification (NCBI taxonomy): domain Eukaryota; kingdom Metazoa; phylum Chordata; class Mammalia; order Dasyuromorphia; family Myrmecobiidae; genus Myrmecobius; species Myrmecobius fasciatus. The sequence continues at coordinate 3,913 of JAJPUD010016958.1, forward strand.
ATATCTTTATTTAGCAATTGGGGAATGGCTCTTCTTTATAATTTTGAGTCAGTTTCTCACACATTTGAGAAATGAGAAAATTAGAGAAAATTGATGTAAATTTTTCCAATGTTACTTCATTGTCTGTGATCCATGTTTAGTAAAATGTATTTCCTTGATATCTTGCAATTAGAGCTATTTATTTCTTTTGCTTTGTCTGTATTCATGATTGTCACCTCTGCCTTTTCACTTCAGCTGAAGCATAACATATTCTCCTCTAGTCCTCCATTTCAATTATCTATCATGTCTTTCTGTCCTAAGTGTACCTCTTGTCCACAACATATTGTTGGATTTTAGTTTCTAATTCATTTTGTTATATGCCTCCATTCTATAGATTAGCTCTTCTCATTCCCATTCACAGTTATGATCACTAACTATGCATTTCTCGGAGTCCCATTTTTCTCTGTTTACCCTTTTCTTTAGTAAGATAGAGAAGCACTTACTATCTCGCCTTAAAAGTGTTTCTGACCACTGCTTTCCCAAAGCTTTTATTATATATCCCTAACCCCCACTCCCTTTTCTTACTCCCTTCTCTTATCTCCCTATTGGGTAAGATACATTCCTATACCCAACTGCGTATGTATATATTCTTCCCTCTTTGAATTTTTATTTTTTATTTTTAGTACACATTGCTTTATGACTCATGTTAGGAGAGAAAAATGAGAGCAAAGGGAAAAGGCATGGCAGAGATAAAAACTAGAAAAAATGAACACAGCGTGTATTGATTTACATTCAGTCTACTTAGTTCTTTTTCTGGATGCAGATGACATTTTTCTCTCCAAAGTCTAGGATTGTTTTGGATCATTGAACCATGGAGAAGAATGAAATCTTTCATAGTTGATCATCACATATTCTTTCTGTTATTGTGTACAATGTATTCCTGATTCTGCTTATTTCACTCAGGATCAGTTCGCGTAAATCTTTCCAGGCTTTTCTAAAATCAGCTTGTTCATTTTTATAGAACAATAATATTCCATTATTTTCATATACCACAACTTGTTCAGCAGTTCCCCAATTGATGGGCATCTACTCATTTTCCAATTCTTTGCTACCACAAAAAGAGCTGTTACAAACCTTTTTGTACATGTGGGCCCTTTGATTTCTCTTTCATATGATAATTGATGGATTTTTTTGATTTCTATTTTAGTCTCTGTTTCTACAATATTAGAGTAGTTTTCCTTGATAATTGCCTTTTGACAGTAGAGATTGGAGATCATTCAGATAAATCTGAATGAGATCTCTTCCTATTCTCTGCTGATAAGACCTATGACTTAACTGTAATGCCAGAGAAACTGAGGCAAGATAGAGATTAGAGAGGATTTTTTAATATAATATTAGTGGAGAGCCTGGACTGGCAGCCAAATAGGATCATGGCCAAACAGGATCTACCTGTGACTCCCAGTTGTTTTGACAGATCGAGGATATGGAGGAAGGATCATAAAATCTAATAAGTGAAGAAGCTAAGAGATAGGATGTCTGAGGTAGAAGGTGGGTCAGGGTCATCTAGGTATTTGAGATAAGCCATCTGGAGTTTTATGACTTTTTGGAATGCCAGTGACCAGAGCTCTGCAACCCTAATTATCTCAGTCCTAATGGCCAGAAAAGGGGGGGGGGAGTTGTCACCAGGGAGATTGAGGCAGAACAATTCAGGGAACCTGAGGCAGAACAATTCAGGGAAACTGAGGCTTAACATAACTTGGATTATTGAAATACCCTCATATGGATGATCAAACTCAGGCATATTTATGGTGAGCTAAGAGGATAATGGGTCTTAAGGGTCAAATATATTGATTACATTAGCTTTCAATCCTATGTATATATGACCATTAGGTAAACTCACATAAACTTAGAAGAGAATTCATCTCTCTTACTTAACTTACATGTGAGAGTTTGTCTGGAACATAAAGGAAAGGGAAGCAAAGTTAAGGACAAAAAAATGCATTCTATCTCTAACACTGGATGTAGAAGGGTCTTAATCAAAGAAAAAGATATTACTAGATCATGGGTTCAGTAATCTTCGAACTAAAGCAGAAAGAGTAAAGCAAATAAGCAGTTATATAAAAATGTACCCTGAAAAGCCCTCCTCGATATATTTGACCGCCCCTTGGATTAATTCATAGTGGCTGGACAGGCAAATGTTACCACATGTGAGAGTGACCCATTATGTTTTGGGATCAATCAAAGAAGGCTAGCAAGAGGTTGCTCCATAATACATATACTTTTTCCTGTGTCATTACTCCCATGTCATTATGCCTCAAGACCTTATCTTTCTTATATCTAAGTCTTTTAATTAACTTGGGGTTATTATTTTTTTTCTACTTAAGCCCTCGAGTGTTTATAAATTTGAGCAGACTTGGCATTATCTCACTATACATGTATTCAATGTATTTGTGACCTCCATAGATAATTACTCCATCAATTGGTGGAGAGAGAGGCCTTAGGACTTGATTTCCCCAGTGGGGATGCCACATTGTTATCTGTGGATAGATGACACTTCTGTTATTTCTTTCTCTTTGGTGTCTTTTCTTACTTGTTTTAGATGAAGAAAGAAGACAGTCATGACCTTCTAAGTTTCAAAAGGTCAGGATGGTAAACTATCAAACATTCAGGCACTAAAGACCATGCTGATTTTTGCATCTCCTCAGCTTGGAATTGAGATCCTGCAAAATAACCCAATGGATCCATGCTAGTGGTAGCTCAGACATGGATTCATTCAGTGGTTATATAACATTTGAAAGTGAACCTGTTCAGGCATTTGCATGTTGAAACTGCATTAAATTTAAGTTCATTCTCACCAGTAACTGAGGTGGAAACGTGGAATGTGCCTTCCAAATGCTGCATGTTTGAAATGGCTTTGAGAGGAGAAATAGTGATGGAAATGTTTATATTTTCTGCTATACTTTAATCATTAAATATCCCTTTGCAAAAGTTAATTGATGTTAAATTGGTTAACTAGAGAACTACTCAGTGGCAGCTAACAATGAGAGGAACACAAAGAAATGAAGGATCAAGCTAATAGTGTTAGAGAAAGGTACCACATTGTATCTCATGGATACTTTGCAGAATTAAGACTGGGAAAAACAACTGGCTTCAATATTAGGGGAGTGAGTTGAGAATCTTTGTCACAAAGGAAATCAACAATAGCAGTGAAAGGAGAGATTACAGGGAAGACTCTCCTGAAACTGACTCCTGAAAACTCTCCTGAAAGGAGAGTGAAAGGAGAGGGAACTTAATCTGATACAATGCAGGCAAATGTTGCAAATTTCTCTACTCCTCTTCCTATCAAGTCTCCTTTTAAGTAATATATATTTAGTTGATTCATCTGAAACTCATGGAACATGATTTTGAGTCTTTTCATTGTTCTGATCAGCCTTCCTTAGATATTCTCCAAATAGTATGGAGCCCTGAACATGATATTTCATTTGTGATTTGACTAGGGCAAAACAGTTAAGACTGCCCTCTCTCTCTCTCTTTTTTTAAATTTTTAAAAAAATTTTTTATTTGCAAAACATATGTATGGGTAATACTTCAACATTAACCCTTACAAAGCTTTCTGTTACAAATTTTTCCCCCTACTCCCCACACCTCCCCTAGATGGCAAAATATCCACTACATGTTAATTATGTTAAAATACTTGACAAATCGAATATATGTATACATATTTCCACACTTATCATTTTTGTGCAAAAAAAATCATATCTACAAGAAAGAAAAATCAGAGAAAGGAAATACAATGCAAGCAAATATCAATCGAGAGCATGAAAATGTTATGTTGTGGTTCACATTTCACATCCCTCTCTCTGGGTTTATATAGCTTTCTTCAGTGAACAATTGGAAGTGGTTTGAAACATTTCATTGTTGAAGAGAGCCATGTCCATCAAGATTGATCATCATATAGTATTGTTGTTGCCATGTATAATGATCTCCGGCTTCTGCTCATTTCACTCAGCATCAGTTCATGCAAGTCTCTCCAGGCCTCTCTGAAATCGTCCTGCTGGTGGTTTCTTACAGAACAATAATATTCCATAATATTCATATACCATAATTTATTCAGCCATTCTCCAATTGATGCCCTCTCTCTCTTTCTGGAGTAGTATAGGACCATTAATGCAGCATAAAGTGGGTTTAGTCACCTCCTTTATGGGTATCCATAAAATCACAATCCTGGATAGAAATAGTAAAAATACACACACACACACCCATATATCCCTGATCTTTTTAAATTGCCTCATTCATCATTCTAGCATAGGAAGGTCTGTTTTAGTTATCAAGTCCATCATACAGTGAATGTATCAACTATTTTATCTAGCTTCACTACACCTGCAAATTTGCTAAGTATGCTATCTATGTTTTCACCTGTGTCATTTTTTTAAAAAAAATGTTATGCAAAACAGTCCCAAGAGTCCTCCACTAGAGACTCCCATCCCAGGTTGAAATCATTCCTTTAATAATAACTCTGAATTTGGCCAACCAAGTAGTTTTGAATCCACCTAACTGTACTATGATATCACTAGCTTGTCTGCAAGAATAAAATGAGATTTTGCCAAATGCTTTCCTAAAATAAATTTATAATCCATATCAACTACTTTCCTCTGACTTAGAAAGAAATGGTGCTATTCTAACATAATTTGTTCCCACCTTGTAATTTTCTCCATACCCCTTTTCTATGTCTACAAAGCAATAATAAAAATTTCTATAAATCAAAGCCTATAGATTTAAGAAACTATATTCTTCCACTTGTTAAAGATGGGTGAGAGCTTTATTTGCCTGGTCATAGTATTGAAGCACCTCACTTGTTCTTTGTACTTTGTCAAAGATGACTGAAAACAGTTTAGTACCCAATCTATATCCTCACTAAGCTATTCTTTACACTTTGACCTTAGTAATTTTCCTAATACAGCATTGCTCTACTCAAAAAAATAAATGATTATTAATAAATGAACAGAATGTTAATTCTTGAACCTGATATTTTAAAGCTGTTACAATATGTTACCTGGCTTTGCCATTAAATAAGGGCATTGGGTAAATTCACTTACTCTCTGTGAATTTTGGTTTCTTCATCTATATATTGAGAGGATTGGACTTTTTTTTAGCTTTCAATCTACAGGCCCATGATTCTTCCTCCCCATTCCATTACTTTCTCAAATTCTATGTTTCTATGATTTTTGGAAGCTATCCTTTGTTTTTGTACTACCTTCTTCCAAATCTATATCTTTGACATGTCATTCCTTCATGCCTAGAATCCTCTTAATACCTCAGTCATGCTTCCTTCTTGGTGAACTCAGATCTCACATGATCTATGAAGCATCTTTTAGAATCACAGGTTTGTTGTTGTTTTTCTTCATTATCAAAGAGAATCAATAACATCAGGAATGTGAAGATTTGCAAGCGAATTTGATAAAGTATGGCAGAGTTGTGCAAAGTCACAAACCTCATTGTCTTTTCTGGAGTCATGTGAGTCCAATGGCATATAGAATAGAATGATTAAAGTTGGCCCTGGTTAGAGTAGGATACGTTGGCCTTTTTAAAGCTAAGGTCTTTCCCAAGTCCCAGTCTGTCTGAGGCAATGATCATTCAGTGATTTAGGCTTGGCTAAGAAATAAGGCCAAAAATGGCTTCTTTTACCTAGTGGGGAAAAAAGATCTGGGAGGGGAAGACTCTCAGTGTTTATGGCCAAAAGAGAAACAATTGCTATTTACACTCATACTGGTAAAAGTATCACTATGTTGGCAAAATTCTCATAGTACTTTGCCTCAACCTGGCCCTTACTTAGCTTTTCCTTATATTTCATTTTTTCCCATTAATTTGCAAAATTCTTTAAAGTAGGAACTATGCTATATCTTGCCTTGAATATATTGTGCATCATAGGGCCTATATACAGAAAGTATTAATTGTTTCCTGGCCAAATCAAGGAGGATCTGAGTATGCCTTAAGGGGAAAGCATATAAAATAAAGCTAATGCTAATTCTTAAACTAACCAAATTGTAGAACTTTGACCCTTAAGATAAACATAGAATTCAGCATCTGCTTTCCTGGCTAACTCCTTTTTCCTAGAGTGCTCACATCTGGGCCTGATGGTACTACATAGTCAGCTTGAGCATATTGGATTGGGGAGATGATATATCCATACAGAAAAACAGGGTAATTGAGCAAAGCAGATTTGGGAGAACAAGAAATTGATTTGAGATATCCTGAGTTTGAGATATTAATTGAAGAACAACTGTGTTAAGATGTTTATTAAGCTATTGGAAATGTAGGACTGGATTTCTGTGGAGAGGTTAGTAGTGAAGATATAAGTTTGGAGTGTGGGGTCTTTGGCAGAAAAGTGAAAGATGGAGCCATGGGAGTAAATGAGCTTCCTCAAAGAGGCTGTAGAAAGACATAGCTCTTGATCAACCCCTCCTTTCAATTTAAATCACTCACAATTTTTTTTTATTAAAGCGTTTTATTTGTATAAAATATGTATGGGTAGTTCCCCAGCATTGATCTTTACAAAGCTTTCCATTACAAATTTTACCCCCAGTCCCCTCCCCTCCCCTAGATGGCAGGAGGTCCACTACATGTTAATAATGTTGAAATGCTTGACAAGTTGTGCAAGAAAATCCTATCTACAAGAAAAAAAAAGAAAATCAGAGAAAGGAAACACAATGCAAGCAAACCTCAATAGAGATCATGAAAATGTTATATTGTGGTCCATATTTCATATCCCTCTCTCTGGGTGTATATGGTTTTCTTCAGTGAACAATTGGAACTGGTTTGAGACAATTCTTTGTTGCAGAGAGCCATGTCCATCAGAATTGATCATCACGTAATATTGTTGTTGCTATGTATAATGATCTGGTTCTGCTCATTTCACTCAGCATCAGTTCATGCAAGTCTCTCCAGGCCTCTCTGAAATCGTCCTGCTGGTCGTTTCTTACAGAGCAATAATATTCCATAACATTTATATACCATAATTTATTCAGCCACTCTCTAATTGATGGGCATCCCTTCAGTTTCCAGTTTCTAGACACTACAAAAAGGGCTGCCACAAACATTCTTGCACATGTGGGTCCCTTTCCCTCCTCTAAGATCTCTTTGGGATATAGGCCCAATAGAAACACTGCTGCGTCAAAGGGTATGCACAGTTTGATAACTTTTTGAGCATAGCTCCAAATGGCTCTCCAGAATGGTTGGATCCGTTCACAGTTCCACCAACAATGTATTAGTGTCCCAGTTTTCCCACATCCCCTCCAACATTCATCGTTATCTTTTCCTGTCATTTTAGCCAATCTGACAGGTGTGTAGTGGTACCTCAGAGTTGTCTTAATTTGCATTTCTCTGATCAATAGTGATTTGGAGCAACTTTTCATATGACTAGACATGGTTTTAATTTCATCATCTGAAAATTGTCTGTTCATATCCCTTGACCACTTATCTATTGAAGAGTGGCTTGAATTCTTATAAATATGAGACAATTCTCTATATATTTTAGAAATGAGGCCTTTATCAGAACCATTAAATGTAAAGATGATTTCCCAAGTTAATGCTTCCCTCCTAATTTTGTCTGCATTAGTTTGATTTGTACAGAAACTTTTTAACTTAATATAATCAAAATTATCTATCTGGTGTTCAATTAGGAGTTCCAGATCTTCTTTGGAAATAAATTTATTCCATCTCCACTGGTCTGAGAGGTAAACTATACTACGTTCCCCTAACTTGCTTACAAAGTTCCTCTTTATATCTAGATCATGAACCCATTTAGATCTTATCTTGGTATGTGGTGTTAGGTATGGGTCAAGCCCTAATTTCTTCCACACTAGTTTCCAATTTTCCCAGCAGTTTTTGCTGAATAGTGAGTATTTATCCCAAAAGCTGGGGTCTTTGGGTTTATCAAACACTAAATTGTTAAAGTTATTGCCTAGACTGTCCTGATAACCTATCCTATGCCACTGATCAACTGCTCTATTTCTTAGCCAGTCCCAAATGGTTTTGATGACCGCTGCTTTATAATATAGTTTTAGATATGGTACAGCAAGGCCACCTTCATCTGCCTTTTTTTTCATTAATTCCCTTGAAATCCTTGACCTTTTATTCTTCCAAATGAACTTTGCTACTATTTTTTTCTATATCTGTAAAATAATTTCTTGGGAGTTTGATTGGTATGGCACTAAATAATTAGATTAGTTTGTGTAGTATTGTCATTTTTATTATATTCGCTCTGCCTACCCATGAGCACTTAATGTTTTTCCAATTGATTAGGTCTGATTTTATTTGTGTGGAAAGTGTTTTGTAGTTTAGTTCGTATAATTTTTGACTTTTCCTTGGCAGATAGATTCCCAAATATTTTATCCTATCATCTGTTATTTGGAATGGAATTTCTTTTTGTATCTCTTGCTGCTGAATTTTGTTGGTAATATATAAAAATGTTAATGATTTATGTGGATTAATATTAAATCCTGCAACTTCTCTAAAGTTGTGAATTCAACTATTTGAAACACTATGACAATTGTCTCTATTTCCACAAATTTTATTTCCCACTTTACATGATGATCTTATCTATCTTCCTAAAATACCTCCATTTCCTAAACACTTAAATACTTAAAAAGTTTAAATAGGCTCCCACATTTCTCATAGTTTGGACTTTTTAGAATGATAATAAATGCCCTTGAATAGTATCAAACTAACTTAATGCTCTAATCTTACCTGCTAATTCTTCTTAACACTGATCTTATCTTTTAATTATTCTCTTTCCAACCTGCTTTGTCTCTCTTTCCTACCACTTTGTTCCTGATGTTCTTCTTAAGATGGAGTAGTGCTGCAAGTGACTCTCATCAGATCCAAACCTCCCATTTTGTAGATGAGGAAACTGAGGCTGAGAGATTGTGAGTTGGGTCACATAGCTAGCAAGTGCCTGAGTCAAGATTTGAACTCCGGGCTTCCTGGCTCTAAATACAATGTTCTATCCACTATATCATGCTTGCTTAATTTTCATTCTTTTACCAAATCCTATTTATCTTTCAAAATTCATTTTAGTCTTATACCCAACATCAAGACTTTCTTGCCATAATGACCTCCCCTGCTCTGTAATCCAATAGCATTTGCTGCTTTCTCCTCTCATGTACCACTCAATGAACATCATCTAGTATTGTTAGTCATGTCCCATGGTCTTACCTTCTCTCCCCAATTAGATGCAGGGCTGCATGTTATTCTTTATCCTTTCCCCCATTACAGTCCTTCCAGAGTGACAAACTGAGGTTTAGAGATGACCTTGGTTTCTTTTTTGTTTGTTTGTTTGTTTTTATATAATTATTTATTAATACTTTTTATTTGCAAAACATATGTATGGGTAATTCCTAAATATTAACTCTTCCAAAGCTTTCTGTCATAAATTTTCCCCCCTACTCCCCACCCCTCCCCTAGATGGCAGGATA
>JAJPUD010016958.1:18364-32601 GCA_023553655.1 Myrmecobius fasciatus
TGGTATTTAATTGAGGGTTTTTAATTTGCTCTTTTTCTAGTTTTTTTAATTGTAACCCTAATTCATTGATCTTCTCTTTCTCTATTTTGTGCAAATAAGCATCTAGAGACATAAAATTACCCCCTATAACTGCTTTGGCCGTATCCCACAAATTTTGGTATGTTGTCTCATTATTGTCATTCTCCTGGATGAAATTATCAATTGTGTCTATAATTTGCTCTTTCACCCATTCATTCTTCAGGATTAGGTTATTTAATTTCCAATTAACTTTTGGTCTATTTTCTCCTGGCCTTATATTACATGTGAGTTTTATTGCATCATGGTCTGAAAAGGATACATTTACTATTTCTGCTTTTCTGCATTTGATTTTGAGGTTTTTATGCCCTAACACATGATCAATTTTCGTATAAGTTCCATGAACCCCTGAGAAAAAAATGTACTCCCTTCTATCACCATTCAATTTCCTCCAGAGATCTGTCATACCTAACTTTTCTAACATTTTGTTTATCTCCCTAACTTCTTTCTTATTTATTTTGTGGTTTGATTTATCTAATTCTGAGAGAGCAAGGTTGAGATCCCCCACTAGTATAGTTGTACTGTCTATTTCTCCTTGCATCTCTGTTAGTTTCTCCTCTAGTAATTTGGATGCTATACCACTTGGTGCATATATGTTTAGTATTGATACAGCTTCATTGTCTATGGTACCCTTTAGTAAAATATAGTTTCCTTCCTTATCTCTTTTAATTAGATCTATTTTTGCTTTTACTTGATCTGAGATAAGGATTGCTATCCCTGCTTTTTTTTGTTCACTTGAAGCATAAAAGATTCTGCTCCAGCCCTTTACCTTCACTCTGTATGTATATCTATGTTTTAAATGTGTTTCTTGTAAACAACATATTGTTGGATTCTGGCTTTTAATCCACTCCGCTATCCGTTTCTGTTTTATGGGAGAGTTCATCCCATTCACATTCACAGTTAAAATGACTATATCTATATTTCCTGCCATCTTATTTACCCAAAGTTATATTTTTCTCTTCCCTTTCCCCTTACTCCCTTCCCCCTTCCCCAGTATTTTATTTTTGATGACCACCTCCCTCTAACAGTCCTCCCCCCTTTAGAACCCTCCCTCTTTTTTACACCTTTCCCCTAATCCTTCTATTAATTTATCCCTTTCTTTTCCTCCTTTCCCTCCTACTTCCCTATACAGAGGGCCAAGTTTTTCCCTGAAATCAAATGCATCTGATATACTCTTTTAGAGCTCAATCTAATGAGAGTAAGAATACTCATCACCCTCCCTTATTTCCCTCAGTTATATTAGATTTTCTGTCTCTTCATGAGACTTTGCCTTATTTTACCTCCTTTTTATTTTTACTTTATTTTACCTCCTCTCCCCTCCCCCTTTTTTTTACAGTTTGATATACCTTCCACCTCTAATTTCTTTTCGATTATTATCAAAGTAAAATCAAATTATACTCTCATTCTTTAAGGATACCCCTAGTAGAGATATAGATCTCGAGAGTTCTTTCCTTTTTACCTTTTTACAGTTCTCTAGAGTTCTGTGTTTGGAGGTCAAATTTTTTGTTCAGATCTGGTCTTTTCATTATAAATAAGTGAAATTCTCCTGTATCATTGAATGACCATCTTCTTCCCTGGAAGATGATGCTCATTCTAGCTAGATAGCTTATTCTTGGCTGTAATCCAAGTTATTTTGCCTTTTGGAATATCTGATTCCAGGCCCTTCGATCCTTCAATGTGGAAGTTGACAGATCCTGTGTAATTCTAATGACAGTTCCTTGGTATTTGAACTGTGTTTTTCTAGCAGCTTGTAATATCTTTTTCTTGGTGCGATAGTCCTGAAATTTGGCCACGATATTCCTTGGGGTTTTAATTTTGGGGTCTCTTTCAGGAGGTGATCAGTGAATTCTTTCACTGCCAATTTTGCCTTCTGATTCTAGAACATCAGGGCAATTCTCTTTCATGATTTCCTGGAAGATAGCATCAAGGTTCTTTTTTTATCATGACTTTCAGGGAGTCCAATAATCCTTAGATTGTCTCTCCTGGATCTGTTTTCTTTTATATATATATAAAGCTTTTTATTTACAAAACATATGAGTGATTTTTCTACATTGAACTTTGCAAAAAACTTTTTTTCCCAAGCTTTTCCCCTCCGTCCCCCCACCCCCCACCCCTAGATGACAGGTAATATAATACATACTAAATAGGATACATTATATGACAAATACAATACATGTATACATATCTATACAGTTATGTTACTGCACAAGAAACATCAGATCTAGAAAGAGAAGAATAAAAAACAACCTAAGAAGGAAAACAAAATGCATGGAAATATTCACAGAAAGCGTTAAAATGTTGTGTTGTGGTTCACACTCAGTTCCCACAGGCCTCTCTCTGGATGTATATGACTATCTTCATTGCTGAACAACTGGTTTGAATCACATCATTGTTGAAGAGAACCATGTCCATCAAAATTGATCATCATATAGTCTTGTTGCTGTGTATAATGTTCTCCTGGTTCTGCTGATTTCACTCAGCATCAGTTCATGCAAGTCTCTCCAGGCCTCTCTGAAACTGGATCTGTTTTCCTAGTCAGTTGTTTTTCCTAGGAGATATTTCATATTTTCTTCTATTTTTTCATTTTTTTGTTTTTGTTTGACTGATTTTTGAAGTCTTATTGAGTCATTCATTTCAATTTGTTCAATTTTAATTTTTAAGGTATTATTTACTTCAGCTATATTTTTTAGCTCCTTTTGTAACTGGCCAATTGAATTCTTTGGTTCATTGCATTCTTTTTCCATTTTGCCAATTTTATTTTTCAGTGAATTGTTGTCTTTTTCCAATTCACTAATTTTGTTTTTCAGTGAATTGTTATCTTTTTCCAATTCACTATTTTTAGTTTCTAGTGAGTTGGTGACTTTTTCCAATTCACTAATTTTGTTTTTCAGTGAATTGTTGTCTTTTACCAATTCACTATTTTTATTTTCTTGTGATTTGGTGAGTTTTTCCAATTCACCAATTTTGTTTTTCAGTGAATTGTTGTCTTTTTCCAATTCACTAATTTTGTTTTTCAGTCAATTGTTGTGTTTTACCAATTCATTATTTTTATTTTCCAGTGAGTTGGTGACTTTTTCCAATTCACCAGACTTATTTTCCAGTTTTTCACATCTCTGTTGCAGGGAGATATTCCCTTCTTCCACTGCTGCTATTTTCCAATCTTCTTCTAGCTGTCTTTTGAGATTCTGTATGCAGTCTTCCAGGTAAGCCTTCTGAAAGGGAGACCAGCTTAAGTCCACCTTTGTGGCTTTATCTGGGATTGTTTTCAGAATCTCAGGATCTGGGGACTTCTCTAGTTTCTCTCCGTAAAAGCTGTCTGTGGTGAGAGCTCTCTTCTTCTTGCTAATGATTTTTAGCTGAGGTATCAGTCACCAGCAGGGAATTCTGCAGCAGCAACAATTTAAATTTGCCCTGGGGCAATTTGCCGAGTTGACTTCTGGTCTGGGGCTGATCTTGCTAGATCCGCACTAGGACCACACTTTCAGCTGCTCTCAATCCACCCTTTATCAAAGGTAGACCTGCCAAAGCACCTGCCCTCAAGCAGAGCAAAATGGCCCAAGTGTCTCCCAGGGACTTCCTGACAGCCTAAAATCTTCTGGTCCTTCCCAGCCCTGGACTTGCACCCCGGCTGCACACTGGCATCTGAGCGCTGGGAGCTGCTCGATTCCTGTCTAACACTGACCTCAGAGGTTCTTTCAAAGTAGATATTTGATAGAAGTGCGTTGTAGTCCAAGTGTTTGGTGGAGCCCTCACTCCAGAACCAATTCGGAGGCTCAATTTGTCTGGGTCTGAGGGAAGGTCTCAGGAGCTCACAGAGGACGCTGTCTGAAGTTTGCCATCTTTGACCTTGGATTCTTGAGGTCTATTCCAACAGAATTAAAGCTCTACTAGGTCCTCCTAATCTGAAAAGGCTTTGAGTATGGTTATCAAATATTCTGGATTTGATCAACAGTTTAGCTAACTAAAAAACTTTTCATGAACACTATGTAGTAACCAGGAGATCAATTTCGTTGTTGTTTCTTGCACCATAAATGTGTAGAGACATTGAAGGTATGTACACACAGAGAGAACCAGCATTGAAGAATTCATAGATCCTTAGAGAATGATATGTTCCCCTGTTTTATCCCCAGCACAAATCTCTGTTCAGAGTAAAAGCTCAATAAGTGTGTTTTTAATTAATTGATTGTCTGATTGATTGATAAAGGTAGGAGATGCCTACTGAGGGAAATCAGGAATATTCATCATACTCTGGACATTGATCTGACTCCAAAGAAGGATGGGTCACTGGCAAAGAAGGAACCAATTTCATTCTTGTAAATGACATGTCCTGTAATCAGCCTGTCTTTCTTTCCTTTGCTCCCCCGGCAATCCAACGGTGACTCTGTCAAATGGCCATGAAGCTCAATTCCAATTACTCTTCAAATCTGCTTACTTCACTGGTTCTCAAAGCCTATCCATGTGCAGGCATGGCCATAATTACATCACTCCAAACAATCAAGTCCCTGCTGTTAATTATAGTTATGGGCACATGCTTTATCCCAGTGGACAGGGCCTAGCATCTTTAGAAATACAAAAGAGCTTTGGAAATAGCCTGTTGCCTCTTGTCTCCAGTTGTTGCATCGGCTGCTACTGGAATTAGCAGGAATAGTTCAAACATTATTTTTCCCTTCCCACTACCTCCACACAAAACTATTTCTTGGCATCATTGTCTCATTTCATTTCCCTATTTTTCTTCTAACTCTCTTTTGAGATTCTTTATGCATTCTTCCAGGAAAGCCTTGTGAAATGGGGAGCAGGTTAAGTCTTCCTTTGTGGCTTCCTCTGGAGTTGCTTTACCTTTAGGCACCTCAGGATGAGATCTGTTCTTCTTGCTTTCCATAAAAGCTGTCTATCCTGAGAGTTCTTTTTTGTTTTTTATTCATTTTTTAAGGCTTGAGGTCTGTTCAAAGCAAAGGCCCGACAGCTGCTTTAATTTGATTTCTGGTGCTGGGTAATGGCATTCAGGTCTGATCTTCTGGGGCTTAGCTGTTCACAATCCACCTTTCACAAAAGGCAAATCTGCCAAACCACAGGCCTGTAACCAGGGCAGAGTGGCCCAAGAGGCTCACAGAAACTTCCCAGGTGCTTAGAAACTGCAAAGGTCTGAGTCCCGGCCCCGGCCTCCTTCTTGGCATCATTGTCAAAGAAGAGCACACGTAAAGTCTTTAGTCCCCAATGCTCCCTACCCTGAAAGTAAATAAAGCAGAAATAAAAGGGAGGTTTCCCATTATAGTGAAAAGAACATTCTCCTGGGTGTCCCACAACTGGGTTCTTGCCATGGTTCTGTTATTAACTACATACCAGTAAGACATAAAAAAGGCAGCTAGATGGCACAAAGAAGACTTCTGGACTTGAATTCAGGAAGAGTTGACTTCCAATTCAGTCTAGAATACTTAATAGTTGTGGGATGCTGGATAAATTATTTATCCTCTGCCTCATTTCCCTCATCTTTAAAGTGGGGGTAATAATAGCACTTATCTCTTGAGATTGTTATGTGGATTAAATGACATAATATTTGCAAATCACTCTTCAAACCTTAACATGTGATATAAATGCTAATTGTTGTTATAAACATTATCACCATCATCATCAATATAAACATTATTACTATTATGGTTGTTATTGTCATTGCCATTATCGCCCCATGACTGAGAAAATCTCAGTTTCTCTATGGCCCTCCTTTTCTTTCATCTGTAAATGAGGGAATTGAACTGGAAAATTTTCTAAGTCTCACATTCCATCTATGAGTATAGTGCTCAGTGAGGGAATCAAAAGGGAAGTGGACTAGAAATCAATGGTTATCCATACTCCACCTTCATGTTTTTACCCTTGAGTATTCCTGATATCTTCCTAGTCTAGATCTGTAATTCCCATTCCATAATAGCATATCATTCTGTGGGTCACACAGCTAGTCAGTATCTGAAGCTGGATTTGAACTCATGAAGATGAATCTCCTGATTTTAAGCCCAGTGCTTTAACCAAAGTACCATCTAGCTGCCCTCCTGCTGCTTTGTAGGCACTTAATACATGCTTGGGGGAAAATCATAAGGAGGCAGATTTCTGTTCAATATGAAGAGAGAAAATTAATTATTTGAGCTATCTAAAAGTGGAATGAGCCGTCTAACAAAGTAGTGAGGTCCCCAATATTACACTGGCAATAATTATTCAGAGGTCATTTTCCTGAATGGGAAACAGAAAGTGGATCAACTGATCCATGATACCCTGTTTGTAACTCTAAGAATTTAGGATTTCATTAATCTGAGTAAAACTCAATGATTAATGTGTGTTTTCCATTGACTATACATAGGGTTTATTCTGAAATCCCTTAGCATTACAGAGAAGTCTAGCTGCTTACTATGGATGACAGCTATGTGTACTGGTCGTTAGGGGGTCCCAGGAGAAAAACTGAGGAAATGGCAAAATATCAGGATGCTAGGAGGTGGTCTCAGGGGGAGAAATCATTCTCCTTTTTGACCCCGGATAGAAGCAATAGAATATTACTCATAATAAGCAAAGGAAGACAGACTCAGGGAGATATAGAGGTGGGAAGTTTTGTTTGAGGTCAGCCCTTGGAGAGGTGACCCATTTGTCACAATAACCATGCATCTTTTGCATTTTAACCAAGGCCAAAGGAGTAAATCTTGTGAGGCTTTTTGATATTGCATTGGTATGTCCATAAGAAAATGAAGCACTTAGAAATAGGTGGCAAAGTGAGAAAGAGTATAGACCTGGAGACCAAAAAAATTCATTTTTCTGAGTACAAGTCTGGCCTCAGATACTTACTAGCTGTATGACTCTGGGAAAGTACTTAACCATTTTTTTTCTCATCTGTAAAATGAGCTGGAGAAGAAAATGGCAAAGTACTTCAGTGTTTTTTCCAAGAAAACCCCAAAATAGGGTAATGAAGCGTCAGAAATAACTGATGACTGAATGGTAAAGAAGAATTCTAGAACTAGAAAAACAACTTAGTAATAATTTTCTTATCAATAAAGAAACTGAGACTTGGAGAAGGGAAGTGACTGACACAATTTAGTACCAGAGCCAGAAAGTGAACCTGAACCCTAAATGACTGTTCTTTTCCTAGAAAACATAGTAATTTGTTTCTGAAGGAAGAGAAAAGATATTCTCTCTTAGAACTAACTAGGAAATGCTATCCCTCCCTAGGGTCCAATAAGTATGTGCTCATCAATCAAACAAAAAATGTTTATTTGCTGCCTAGGCGGCAAGCACTGAGCTAGGCTATGGAGATGCAATGACAAAAAATGAGATAAAGTCTACCCTCAAGAAGCTGACATTCTATGGAGGAGGAGGGAGGGATAGCATATAGTATGTATGTAGATGGATGGATAGATAGAGATAGATAGATAGATTTAGATATAGATACACACACATGCAATATGACTTACAGTACAAAAAGATTTAGGGATAGGGTGCTTAGGGGTAGAGGATAGGTGGAAACATGAGGAAAGGCTTCTTTTAGAAGTTAGTATTACTTTGTGACTGAGAAAATCACAACCTCCCTATGGACCTCTTTTTTTTTCATCTATAAATTAGGGAATTGAACCAGAAAGCTTTCTAATTCTGGCATACTGTGTCCTATGATTATAGTGCTCAGTTGGGGATCTAAAGAGGAATGGGTTAGAAGGCAATGATTGTCCATAACTTTTTTTTTCACTCTCTCCCCATGTCTTTACTCTTTTTTTCTTTTTTTTAAATTTTATTTTATTTGCAAAATATATGTATGGATAATTCTTCAACATTAACCCTTACATAGCTTTCTGTTACAAATTTTTCCCCCAACTCCCCACCCCTCCCCTAGATGGCAGGATATCCACTACATGTTAATTATGTTAAAATAATTGCATGTCTTTACTCAACATTTCCTGTTGTCAAAACTTATGACTGTGAGGTTTGAAAGTATTCAAAGAATCTTGAAAAAAATAAATATTAATTCTAAAAAGCAGAGATTAAGAGTATGCCAAGGTTTCCTATTACTTGAGTAAGGTAAACTGGTAATATTACCTTTAACACAAAGGAAGAAGAATTATAAGATAGAAAGAGCTCTATACTGAAAATCAAGAGACTGGGATTTTTTTTTCACTGGACCCTGATTAGTCAAATTGTTGATTTTATAAGCAATTATTGAGTTTTGAATATGTGTCAGACATTTTGCTAAACACTAGGTTTACAGTCTTCTTCCTACCTCAGAGAACAAGTTGTGTGATCTTTGATAACTCACTTCTTAGGCTTTACTTTTCCTGCATAGTTATTAGTTTTTCCTCACAATGAGCTAAAATTTACCTTCATGAAACTTCCATTATGTTTTGCTTCTCTATGAAGTACAAGTAAGGAAAGGGTGTTTCACAGTCACAGGAGATAGCCAGTCAAAGACATGGACATGGAAAATGAAGAATCACATGTGAGAAAGAGAGAAGAATCCAATTTTAGTTTGGAGGGGTAGTAATGTCTTATGAAATAGAGAAAAAAATTGGGCTCCAGGTGTGGAGGACTTTAAAAGCTAAACAAAGTCGTCATTCATATTTTATTCTGCAGGTAATAGAAAGCCAATGGGATTGCTTAAGTAGGAGAAGAGTATGGTCAGATTTTCATGTAAGGAAAATTTTACAGCATTGTGTCAAATGGACTTAGAGAAAGGATACTTGAAGCAGGGTGGCTAATAGAAAGGCTGTTGCAAAGATTATAAAGTTTATGAAAAGCATTCTAGATTTAGAAGAGTAGACAATAATTGATTTCAACTTGGATTAAGATCTTCAATGGGCACCTCTAGGGATGTGTACTTACATCTATTTTGCTCTATGTTTTTACCAGTGATTTAGGTCAGGGCATAGATAACACTTGCATCAGATTTACAGATAATACAAAGTGAAGAAAGGTCACTTAGCAAAGTGGTTGGCATGTGATAGATGCTTCATAAATGTTTATTGATTGATTGCTACCATGTTGGATGATCTTAAGATCTCCACATGCTACAACAATGAGTCAAATATACTTATTTGACTGTATAGTCATAGTGTCAAATATAGTATATTTGACTGATTGTTGTAGCATGTGGAGATCTTAACAAAGATAAGTTTAAAATCCTTTTGCAAAAATTCAGCTTTAAGGTAGAGAGTGAAAGGAAAGTCATAATAATAGTTTGTGTGGAAACTATCTGGGGCTTTCATGGAGTGTAAGCTCAAAATCCATCAGCAGTATTTACTAATATATCAGGCACTGTGTACAACATGAGAGATAAAAAAAATATAATTCAATTTTTTTTCTACTTTAAGAAAGGTATAATATATAGAACATGAGAAACTCAAGTCCCACTGTACTTTATTCTGGTTAAACTATTTGAAGCACTGTATCAGTATTGCAGATAACTCATTTTATAAAGATTATTGGAAAAAGAACAACCAAAATATTGGAAGGACTAGAGTCTCTGTTATATGAAAAGCAGCATAAAGACCTGAAGATGTTTACTTTGGAGAAAGGACAACTTTTGATAGTTCTCTTAAAATATTTAAAGGGCTGATATATGAATGAAGGATTAGATTTATTAGTTTGTCCCTATCTTAAATATTTAAAGGGTTGATATATGGATGAGGAATTAGACTTATTAGTTTCTCCCTAGCTAGTAGAAATAAGGACTAGAAGGTAAAGTGACAAAGACACACATTTAGGCTTTAAGAAAAAAAATTTTCCAAACAAAGTTTTGTTCTTCCTCAGTCATTTTGATTGGGTCTTTTGCGTCATGACCTTCTTGGCAAAGATATTAAAATGGTTTGTCATTTCCTTCTCTAGTTCATTTTACAGATAAGGAAAATGAAACAAAGTTAAATGATTTGCCCAGAATTACATAGCTAATAACTGTCTGAAGTTTAATTTGAACATCTACCTACCCATTCCTAACAATGAAAACTACTCAGGAGCCTAGTCTGCCCCAGGAGATAACAGATTCCCTTAAATTTGAAGTCTTCAAATGAAGATTAGAAGTCCATTTATGGGAGATGACACAAAAGTTAATATTTTTTAAATAATGGAGACTACATGGCTTAGGTGCTTTCCAACAATGTCATTCTTTGCTCTAAGAAGTCTTTCAAGAAGGGAGCCAAGATGACAGAATAGAGGCAGCAATTCAGCTGAACTCTTTCAACATTTCCCTCCAAACAGCATTAAAGTAGCACTTCAAATTGAAATCTGGAGCGACAGAGCCAACAAAAGGTCAGTATTGCATTTTTCCAGCCCAAATTAAGAGGTCAGTGGGAGAGATGTGTGACACTGGCATGGGAGTGGGCTTGGATAGTAGTGCACACAGTGGCAACATCAGCAGCAGGCCCTGGAGATAGTTGCAACAGCTGTAGCAATAGCTTTGGAGTTCTCTGCCAAGAGAGGGTAAGGGGATTGGACAAGGGGCCAAAAATAGATTACAGGACATCTTTTCTTGCAGTAGGTTTAGCATCTGGTTGTATTGCTCTTATGCAGTTTGGGCTCACAATTCCAGGATTAATAGCATTAGTGCATAGCAGCATGAGCTCTAATCAGAATTCCAAGGTGAAAAAGAGTTTTTGTGTTTGCTTAGAAAGAAGCAAGGGGTCTGGTCACAATTCCAGGGCAAAAAAGAAGTGCTAGTACTTATCACTTTAGTGAAACAAAGTCTTTTCCTGGGTAAATATCAGGGTAGGTTAGTGAGTTCAGTGATCTCACCTTTAGTTTGACCATAAAAACTTAGAAACACCAAAAACTTACAGATCCCAGAATGAGCTCTGAAAACAGCAACACAAAATATTTAAAACTTAGAACAATGCCCCCTTGATGCCCATCAATTGGGAAATGGCTGAATAATGTGGTATGAATTTATGATGAAATAATATTGTTTTATGAAAATGATGAGTAGGATGTTCTCAGAAAAGCCTGTAAAGTCTTCCATGAGTACATGCAAAGTGAAATGTACTAAGTAAAAAGTAATAGCAATGTTATGGGAAGATCATCTGTGAATGACATTGCTACTCTCAGCAATACAATGATCCAAGCCTACTCTTAAGGATTTATGATTAAAAGTACTATCCATACCCAGACAAATAATTGATTATGTCAGAATACAGATTGAAGCATACTTTATTTTTGTTAAGTTTTTTTTTCCTTTGAGGGCAGGAGATCTATTTTATGGAAATATTTTGCATAACTTCACATGTGCCTTCTCAATGGGGATGGAGAGGGAGGGAGAAAATTGGGAATTCAAAGTTTTAAAAAGAAATGTAAAAATTGTTTTCCATGTTACTGGGGGAAACTAAGATATTAAATAAAAAAGAACAGTGTTCTCTCCACCTGGGAGCATAGTCTAATTTAAACATAAAGTTGAAAATCAATAAATTGATTGAAAATTGAACAACCCAAAAGAACCTTATCAGAGAAAGTTACTATGGTGACAGGGAAGGTCAAAACAAAGTCAGAAAAATACAACAAAATCAAAAATGTTACAACCAAAGGCTCAAAGAAGTATGTGGACTGTTCATAGATCCCCAAAGAATTCCTGGAATAACTTAAAAAGAATTTTTGAAAACAAATAAGAAAGAGAGAAAAAATTGGGAAAAGAAATGAGATTAGTGCAAGAAAATCATGGGGAAAATACTTATCAAAAAAGACTGAAAAAAATATTACTTTAAAAAACACAATAGGCCAAATGGTGAAAGAATTGCAAAAATCTACCAGAGATAATGTCTTTTTTTTACAATTAAAAAAAATTTCCACCCAGTTATATTTAAAATGATTTTGCTTATATTTGTTTTTTAAAACTTTGAGTTCCAGATTCTCTCCCTTATCCCCAGCCCCAGCCCCCCATTAAGAAAGCACATGTGAAGTTATATACAACATTTCCATAAAAGTCATGTTATGTGAACATAATCAATTCTTTCTCTGGGTAGGAAAAGGATTTTTCATAATAAGTCCTTCAAAGTAGTCCTAGATCATTGTATTGCTGAGAATAACAAAGTCATTTACAACTGATCATCCTACAACATTGCTCTTACTTTACACATAGTACATTTCACTTTGCTTGAGTTCATGGCGAACTTTTCAGCTTTTTCTGAGACCATCCTGATTATCATTTTGGACAGAACAATAATATCCCATCATAATCACATACCACAATTTATTCAGCCATTCCCCAATTGATGGGCCTTTCCTCAGTTTCCAATTTTTGCCCTGAGAAGAGAGCTAATACAAATATTTTATTTTCATATGGGTCCTTTTCCTTTCTTAAAATCACTTTTGGGAATCATACCTACTAGTGGTATTGTCAGTTTGAAGGATATCCATAATTCATAGTTCAATGATTAGTAGTATCTACTTAAAACCATCAGGAAGTATCATATGTAATGGAGACAAACTAGAACCATTCCCAATAAGATCAGGAGTGAAACAAGGCTGCCCACTGTCACCATTACTATTTAATATTGTATTAGAAATGTTAGCTTCAGCAATAAGAGAAGAAAAAGAGATAAAAGGAATCAGAGTAGGTAGTGAAGAAACCAAATTATCACTCTTTGCAGATGACATGATTGTATACTTAGAGAACCCTAGAGACTCAACTAAAAAACTACTAGAAACAATTCACAACTTTAGCAAAGTGGCAGGATACAAAATAAATCCACATAAATCATCAGCATTTTTATATATTACCAATAAAGTTCAGCAGCAAGAGATACAAAAAGAAATTCCATTCAAAATAACTGTTGACAGTATAAAATATTTGGGAATTTATCTGCCAAGGGATAGTCAGGAACTATATGAACTAAACTACAAAACACTCTCCACACAAATCAAATCAGACCTAGTCAATTGGAAAAACTTAAAATGCTCATGGGTAGGACGAGCGAAAAAATAAAAATGACAATACTACCCAAACTAATTTACTTATTTAGTGCCATACCAATCAAACTCCCAAGAAATTATCTTACATATCTAGAAAAAATAGTAGCAAAGTTCATTTGGAAAAACAAAAGGTCAAGAATTTCAAGGGGATTAATGAAAAAAAAGGCTGACGATGGTGGACTTGCTGTACCAGATCTGAAACTATATTATAAAGCAGCGGTCATCAAAACCATTTGGTACTGGCTAAGAAATAGAGGAGTCGATCAGTGGAATAGGATAGAATCACAAGACAAACTAGGCAATAACTATAGCAATTTGGTTTTTGATAAACCCAAAGACCCCAGCTTTTGGGATAAGTATTCACTATTTGACAAAAACTGCTGGGAAAACTGTAAACTAGTGTGGAAGAAATTAGCGCTTGACCCACATCTAACACCAAATACCAAGATAAGATATAAATGGGTTCATGATCTGGATATAAAGAGTGATACTATAAGTAAATTAGAGGAATGTAATATAGTTTACCTCTCAGACCTATGGAGATGGAATAAATTTATGTCCAAAGAAGAACTGGAACTCTTAATTGAAAACCAGATAGATAACTTTTACTATATTAAGTTAAAAAGTTTTTGTACAAACAAAATCAATGCAGACAAGATTAGGAGGGAAGCAATAAATTGGGAAACCATCTTTACATTTAAGGGTTCTGATAAAGGTCTCATCTCTAAAATATATAGAGAATTGTCTCATATTTATAAAAATTCAAGCCATTCGCCAATCAATAAATGGTCAAAGGATATGAACAGACAATTTTCAGAGGATGAAATTAAAACTATTTATAGTCATATGAAAAGGTGCTCCAAATCACTATTGATCAGAGAAATTCAAATCAAGACAACCCTGAGATACCACTTCACACCTGTCAGATTGGCTAAAATGACAGGAAAAGTTAATGATGAATGTTGGAGGGGATGTGGGAGGGCTGGGACACTGATGCATTGTTGGTGGAGCTGTGAACGGATACAGCCATTCTGGAGAACAATTTGGAGCTATGCTCAAAAAGTTATCAAACAGTGCATACCCTTTGACCCAGCAGTGTTTCTACTGGGCCTATATCCCAAAGAGATTTTAAAGGAGGGAAAGGGCCCCACATGTGCAAAAATGTTTGTGGCAGCCCTTTTTGTAGTGGCTTTTGTAGTTTTGTAGAAACTGGAAATTGAATAGATGCCCTTCAATTGGAGAATGGCTGA